>BJBW01004681.1:10791-42708 GCA_004320125.1 Scolopax mira | reverse complement strand
GTGAACAGACTCTCCCCAGCTTTTCTGTAGCCCCCCTCATGTACTGGAAGGCCGCTATTAGATCTCCCCGGAGCCTCCTCTTCTCCAGGCTGAATTATTTCACCGTAGAAGTGTAATGATGGAAAAATGACCCACTACAGCATCCATCCATCCATCCACCCATCCATCCATCCATCCATCCCAGAGTGTGACACCAAGGACTGTGACAACTAGAGGATTAAACCATTAGGAGTAATTAATCCTCTGAGCTAACAGATCATGGTCTTGGTTTGGCCCCTGGCTGCAAGGTGGATCTATGGCTGTGCTGGAGTGAATGAGTAGGGCAAAAAATATCAGGTTTTTCAAGGCTTTAATGTATCTGCCATGTTGATGTTTTCAGGATACGTCATCCCTTTGACTTAACCACCAGAGGCATTGCCTCCGAAAACAGCTCCATCCTCTCCTGCTGTTTAACTTTGCCATTTCAACTTTGTTTTGACTTGATATCCCACAGTGGAAACCTTATCTGGGATTAAGTGAGAGGGTGGGAGGTCCACCAGTGCAGACCTCTCTCCCTGCCGCAGAATAAAAGGGGATGTGCTGCTCACTGGGCGGAGGAGTAGAGGGCAAGGTCTGGTAGAAAAGCAATTAAGTGTTGAAAAAAACCTTCAGAAACGCAACTGGGGACAAAAAAAATCAACCCCAAACCTGAGAAGATAATATCATCTTCACCAGGAAAAGCAGAGCGGTTGTTAAATGCCAGGTTTCCTCATCCTACTTTCTCCTGACCCCTGCACCCTTTCCCTTTCCTCCTGGTTTTGAAGCGGAGGATTTCTATGGCTCTCCCCTTTCCCAGCCCTCTGCCCCGCTGTGGTCCACGAGGAAAACCCAGCCCTGGAGACATGCCTGGGCCAGGGCTCACTTTGGGTAAAAAGAAGAAGGAAAGGCTGAGAGAAGAAGGATGCTCTCGCTGTTCTCCTGCCGATCCACCTCTCTCAGCATTGTGATTCCTCAGCAAAGCACTCAGTTCTGAAGAACAGGTGGGTAAAGACAGGGCTTGGCTGGGACTGTGAGAAGAAGGTGGAGATGGAGCTGGAGATGAAGGAGTGAATCGGAAAGAACCCAGTCAGATGCACAGAGGTCTATCTCCACCCTGAGCTTCTCGGTACCAGGAGCCAGGGTGAGCCTCTCCATTAAAGATACTGGAGTAAGATGTGTTTGATGCTCAGAGATCTCCACGTGAAGCCACCAGAAAATTTTGTGGATAGCTGGCCAGGATTCCGTGCTGTAAATCTAAAGAGTTGCCACATGGACCTTCCTGGCTGTGCTTAGAGCAGCACAAACCCCGGCTTCACGTTATAACCCCTGTAGAAGGAGGATGGATGGGATTCATGCTTGGTGGAGCACCAGAGAGGAGTGCACTCTATTAATGAAGCTATTATTCAAATTAAAAAGAAAATTTAAAAAAAATAATTAAAAAAGAGAAGGATGAAGTTGCTGGTGGCACTGATGGACGTTGTTCAGGTTGGTCAGGGTGAGGAGATGTGCCCGGTGAAGAGGGAGAGCAGAGCCAGGGCCAGGGCCAGGGCGCAGGCCGGGAGCGGTGGGCTTGGGGAGGCGTTGCGGAGCATACACTCCACCCTGGACCAGGAGCCGTTGTTGGGCTGCGGCTCTATCCCCGCCAGGTGGCACATGATGTTGTAAACATCCACCGATCGGATGGGAGGCGCTCGGAGGTTGGTTCGGAAATCTGGAGGGGAAACAGGGGGAGAGAGGAGTTGGGGTCCTAGGGCTGGAACGAGGGACGCTTAGGACAAGAAGAAACGGGAACAAACTTGAACATAAGGATTCCCACTTAAACATGAGGAGGACCTTCTTCACTTTGAGGGTGGCAGAGCCCTGGAAGATGCTGCCCAGAGAGGTGGTGGACTCTCCTTCTCTAGAGACATTCAAAAACCACCTGGAAATGTTCCTGTGCAACCTGCTCTGGGTGGACCTGCTTTGGCAGGGGGTTGGACTAGATGATCTCCAGAGGTCCCTTCCAACCCCATATCATTCTGTAATGCTGTGGTTCAAGGGCTTTTTCCCAGGGCTTACCCAGCAGGCTGGGACATGTCACACTACACAATTTACAACACAGCTCAGCAAAAACCTCTTCAATGGTTTTATCTGTTATTGTTAGGCCTAGCCCTATTCTATTCTAAAAACTGGGGAAAAAAAAATTAATTTGATTATTAAGCACAAGACACTTCATTATCTGCACTTGGTTGATTTAATAGCCTGAAATGACTGCACTGTGCATTCTGCTTCGCTTCCTGTCCCATCCATATCCGCCACCTGGGGCTGGGGGGCTTTTAAAAGGAAGGATGAAGTGGGAACCCGGGACCCTGCACCCAAGAGGTGGGTGAGGAAGGCTGCAGCCTTCCCAAAGGAAGCACTTTTCCTCGGGGAGTCCGGATCCACGGGCCAAAGGAGAATTTGCATGTTTCAAATAGAATTTAAAAAAAAATAAAATAATAATAATAAAAAAAAAAAAATCAGGCCACTCCCTCTTGGAAAATTGAGGGTAAGAGGGTGAGAGTTATGGCGCTGGGGTGTCAGAGAGGAGATGACCAGGTCTCTTCTCCTCTCCCTGCCCTGTTTCTCAGCTGTGAGAGGTTCCTGAGATGCCAGGGCTGCATCCTGAGGTGCAGGGATGGGGCAGGGGCTGTGGGGGGAGAGGGGCAGGGGGGATGGTGGCACTGTACCTGGCCCATAGGCGATGAAGAAGGCTCTCATGTCCATGAGCTCGTTGTCGTAGCCGTGCCAGCCGTTCTGCCAGGCCTCCTTCCTCCCCGTCCCGTTCTCCCAGAAGGGCAGCTTGTCCCTGCTCTGGGTGACAACATCCCAGCGTGGTTAGTGTCCACCCTGTGTCACCACCCCCTCAGACCCCCGGCTTTGCCACCCGGCTGAGCAGGGAGGACAAATTTCTGCCTCTTGCTCATCAAAATTTTGCTGTGAGCACGAAGCACCACGGCTGTACCTGACACCTGGGGGCAAGGTGGTGTCCCTCTCCCACCACATGCCACGGATTTGATGGTTCTGCTCAACATGCCATTTCCACCACAGAAAAATAAGGCAGTTTTGCTCCCTTTGCCTAATCAGCCTGAACAATACAATTATCACCCCTACTATAGACTTACTATTTATTATTATTTCTTCTCCCTGCTTGTTTCAGTATGAAAGCAATGAGGTTCCACCAGGGAATGCAGGTTCAGACCTAAGAGGGCCTCCTTTCTCCCTGGCATAGACCACTCTCAGTTTTCTCTTCCTGCTCCCTGGATCCAGGCTTTAATAATTTGTCATCATAATTCTTGTTTTTCCTTGCCCATATTGCACTTAAGCCATACTTTTAAACTCCTCCATTGCTTTCTCCTGCTCCATATTTACAGCTCTTCCAGCAATTCCTCATCCTGCTGGGAAAACGTTCCTTGCTGGGAAAAAACCCAATCCAACAACCTTCCAGATGCATCCCCTTTGTCTTTCAAGAAAAGAAAAAACCAACAAACCCCCCAAACCCCAAAAAAACTTATTTTTCAAACAGGTTATAGCTATCCAGGCACCGACAGAGAGTTAAACCACCCCGTGAGCATGACGGGGAAGAGCTGAACACCAGTTCTCTTTACTGGTTTGGGCAGGAACTATAATAGAAGGCTCAATTATTGCTTTAAAAATATGACAGGAAACTTTCATTTTCACATCCCATTCACGGATAATGAAAATGTACCAAGGAAAAGGAAAAATCTGACAGCATTAATGAGAGGACATTCTTGAAAATCAGAAACAATGGGAAGGAATGGGCAGAGAGACAGAAGTAATTACCATAGCAGCAGTGTTTGCTGCACTGTTATTAAGGTTTGTCAGAGTTTCAATGATTTTTTTTAAACTACTTTTTTCTTTTTTTTCTTTTTTTTTTTTTTTTTTTACAGAATATGTAAAAATGTTCTGTCCTGAACTTCTGCACAAAAGAGTGTAGTTGTAATTTTTTTAAATCATTTGGGCAAAACCAATTTCAAATTCCTTTATATGTCTGAATCTTAACTGGTTTTTTTTAATATATATAGATATTATATTTTTTTTAACCAGAAATATGGTGCTCATCCATCTATATTCAAAAGAAATTCTAGGGATTTTGAAGAGCTGCATTTTTTTTTTCAGCTGTAGAAATGATTATCCTAAAATCAGGCTGGCTAGAGAGAAATGTGGCCGTGAGAACCCAAGGTCATGAAAGAAGGTGTTCAGCTGAGTTACAACGACCTGTGAGGCAATGGGATCTAATGACAGGGCTGGGACACTATAAAAAACAGGATTCCTTGATGCTGTCACCAAATCAGTGACTTAATGTATGGCCTTGGGCAAATTACTTAGTACTGCTCCTCAACTTGCCCACTTATAAGATATACAAGTTGCCTCACCCTCTGAGCTGCGGTGGGGTACAGTTAATATATGTAATGTGGAGATGTTCCAGAGCAATACAAGTACTAAATAATAAGAACGAAAATAAAAATACTTGTTATCATTATTCTTTCATAGTAACAAAATAACTTGGTATGAAAAAATCACTTCATGTGCGAATCTGATCAATTTTCTGCTTAAGAGTATCTCAGATTTTGGAGTGTGCACTGGGTACCTCTGAACAGTAACACCCCCCCCCCCCCCCCCCCCCCCCCCACCCCCGACCCCCCCCCCCCCCCCCCCTCACTCCCCCCCAACCCTTTTGAGACTGGAGGGCTTGGGAAAAACAGGGCATTTTTAAGACAGAGTCTGGTGGGCAGGAAGTCAGGCAGAAGGAGAAGTCGCCCCAAAGTGCTGCTGAATGGAGGGATAATAAAGTCTTGAAATGGAAATGCTCTCCTTTTGTCTGAGAAGAAGGTAGATGGGCAGGGGGATAAGGAGTAAACTGACAGAACTGGAATGGGGAACACAAAAACTCCTCCTGTTCTATGACGATGCAGAAAAAAGAACCGTCTTGACTATTTAATTTGTCTACCTCCACCACAGCCACCTTGCCTTTAGGCTCTTCTAAGCACAGCTAGATTTGACGTTAGTTTTGTAGTCAGCCCAAGCATTTAATGCTTCAACTCAATGCCCAGCATAGAATCCTACATTTTTCTTACAGTTTTCATGTATTGCACCCTTTCACACCCATGTCTAAGTATTTTGCTTCCATAGCTTACCTCTGCTATGAACCATCCTTCCTCAGCCACGAGAGTTAGAGGAGACACAAATTTCCCTTTTTTGTAGAAAAACCTGTCTGGAATATCCTGTTTGTTATAAACATCCATGTGTTCCACAGCTTTCAACTTCTGATATATCTGCAAGGAAAACAAATGTTAAGATACCGTATGGCTGCGAAGAGTGTATATGCAACAAATGGTCCATGGAACCCCTTGAATTTATGAAACGGCAAATCCCCTCTGATGGCTAATCATCAAAATGGAACTTTGCTGGTCCAAACATGACAAAGGTGCAAAACCTGCTCATATGGTTTAGGAGGTTCTGAAAGCTTGGATGATAAACACATAGGGACACATGAATTCATGTATTATATATATTTATAATACATGCGCTCAAAAAGGTGTGCAGGTGAGTATATCAGCCTGGAGAGAGACCAGCAGATACCAAATCATCATGGGAGAGAGTAAGCTCAAAGTGATGAAGGATGCTCAAAGGCAACGTGTGGACTGACGTGGAAAAGGGATATTGTCTTTCGCCTTTCCCACTGGCTCCCTCCTTGAACAATTAATGTCACCTCACCTATGTTTCTTACACTTAACCAGGCAATTCCTACCAAAAGGTTTGAAGTTTAGAAGGCTCCAGTAAGACCTTTGAGGCCCTTCCAGCCCCTCCCTAAAGGGGCTCCAGGAAAGATGGGGAGGGACCCTTGATCAGGGAGGGGAGCCATAGGACAAGGGGGAACAGTTTTAAACTGAAAGAGGGGAGATTTAGATGAGATCAGGAAGAAATTCTTCTGAAGGTGGTGAGAGCCTGGCCCAGGTTGCCCAGAGAAGCTGTGGCTGCCCCATCCCTGGAGGAGTTCAAGGCCAGGTTGGATGGGGCTTGGAGCAATCTGGTCTGGTGGGAGGTGTCCCTACCCAGGGCAAGGAGGTTGGAACTGGGTGATCTTTAAGGTCCCTTCCAACCTAAAACCTTTCCATGAGTCTATGATTCTCTAAGTAATCTGCTTCAGAAGGATGCCCTGAGATTAATCAGCCAGTGCCTGAGGCTCTGAAGCTGCACAACGCTGTAACCAGCAGTTTATCAATATTAATCATACTGTCTGGAATATAATGACACAAATGTGGTTAAAACCCAAATTATTCAGAAAAATATTTTAAGTGCCTAAAGAAGATGATTATGTGCCATAAAGGAGGTGATTATTGGAATCCCCAGAGCTTATATTGCCCTTCTGCTTAAATATAAATAATCTTCAGGAATAAACAGCAAAGAATGCAACAAGAATGAAAAGTCCTTCACTGGTCCTTTAGCAAAGTCCCCGCCTTGGGTGTGTGATGTGTGTGTACACGTGCAAGAGATGTGCAGGGACAGGCAGTCACCATAGGGAGGGACTCAGCTAGACCTTCCCACCATCACCTGGACTAGAGCGTGGTCCTGGTGTTCCACCAGAAACTCTGGTACTTCAGAATGGGACAACTCTTACACGTGATGCCACTGCGTTGTGATACACTCTAATCCCTAGACAAGTGGCACAAAAAAAAAGGACACAAGCTACAATACGCTGGAACTGGCCCAGATATAACATAGAAAATAAAATCACTCACCTAGAGCATGTACTGCCAATTTTGTACATCCCCTCATCTATGTTCTGAAGACAGCAATACTGACTCCTCAAGCATTGGTTTCTGATTAAACTACAAGGTACTAGTCTATTAGTTACAGATGCTGTGTTTTCACTCTTTTCAAGTGGTTTCCAAACTTTTTTTTCTGTATTGTTTTAATTTGTCATTCAAAATCCTACAGTTCTAGCCTTGGGCTTTTATGGTTGATTCAGTCCAACACGCTTATTTATCAGAATTCTTCAAAGGAGAATATTGTAAGAAATTTATTTTTTGTACTTCTGGTCTCATGGAGTAAATTCCTCATGAACTCAATGGGAGTTTACTGGAGTATGAACGCCTGACCTCCTCCAGCCTATTTGAAAATCTCAGCTAGGGTGTCAGTAAATCGACTAATATGTATATAAAATCCTATAAATAGATTTTGAGCTAAAATCTTTTAGCTATTTATCAGAAGCATATAGCGGTGTTATTTGAAAGCATGTAATCTGTGACAAACAATGGTGAAAGATCACGCCTTTTTATTTGCCTGGTGTGGCTTTCCTTCAGAAACCACAGGAGTGTCCCAGGATCCAGGTCTGATTCCCGATCTGAGCCTCAGGCTGATTTTTACACACATCCCTTAAGAGCAGGATTTGGATGTTATGAGCAAACAAAAGACAAAATTGCCATAAAACCCAAGGAAATGCAAAATTAAATAGATATGGATAAACTGTACTTACCTCTGCGTGCTTCTCTGGAGCTGGCCAGAGGCTCACAACAGGACCTCGGTCCTTCATTTGTATGGTGTCACTCATGTTGATGTAGTTTTTCAGCTCAATCACTTTGTCGGCCCAAGAGATGTCTGTCATCCCGTGATCGGAGAAGAGGATGACGTTGAGGTCATGCTGAAGGCCTTTGCTCTGTGAAGCGAGTGGGTGACAGCCGTTATGGCCAAGTAAGCATTTTACACCGTCTGTGCCCACTTGCAAATTTTCAAACCCATCAGACCTCCACTGATTTAGTGGAAGTTGTCCAGAAGGAGCTTTCCCACCACCAGTAATGGTGGACATCCACTTGCTGCCCTGGAAGAGACTAAGAGGCTAGCACCAAGGAGAGATTTGCCAAAATAAACCCACCCCCCTGCTAAAAAACTAGATGCTACATCCCAGTCCCACAAAGCAGTTGACCCAGTTGGTCTTAAACAGGTTTTTATCCCTCTGTTCTTCACCTGTAGGCCAAAATGGTTGGGGAAAAAGAACTTGGTACCACCTGTGGCAGAGGTGTTTCCATCTTCTCCTCCCAAACACAATCACTGAACATTAGAGCCTATAATTTAGTGAAATTGGAAATACATATTCCTCTCCTCACATGAAACACATGAAAAACTCTAACGTGCATTTTATCGTTGGCAGAAATATTCATACAATTGACCAAACGCCTGGTGTCCTCCTTTCCTCACCGCAAAATCATTTAGATAATGTTTATTAAAAAAAAAGTCTAAAGTACAGAGTTCTGGGTGATTCCATAAAAAAAAGCAAACAAATCCAGCCCTGCTATAAAAGTTAATTATCTGTTTTCACAAACCTTAGAAAGCGAGGGGTCCTGATTCATTTGCCTACTATAAATCTCAGCTGGCAGTGCAAGATACAAACAGAGCAACACAGATATTGGTTTATGGCTTCCTGGGGCTATATATAAGCCCGGTATAATAAGCCACTTGGAAGATTATAATGCTATCGACAAAAATAAAAATCAGGGGAATGGTACCTTGACTTCCACGTGATCCCGGTAGCCTCCATTTATCAGCAAATAAAAGTTTACAGCCAACTCATCCAATTAAACAGACATTAATTAGGCTCTCGGCAGCGCCACAAAGAACAGTTTCAAAAGCCTTTTCCAAATGCACCCAGGAGCTGGGTTTTTTGGAGGCCGCTCACCTTGATGAGGCTGATCATGTTGCTCAAGGCTTTGTCCACCTCCTTCAAAGCGTTCTTCCGCTGCTGGGACGAGGGGCCATAGTGGTGGCCTTCCACGTCGATGCGCTCGTAGTACACGGCGGCCATCTCAGCGCTGCCATTGCTGGAGGAGGAGAAGGAGTCAGAGGTTGACATACATGGAGACGTCCAAGCTGCTGGTGTCCTCACTGGCACATAGAGCCACAAAAACCCCTTTTCTGCTTCCAGCCACTTTTTTCCTACCCTCTGTCTCACGTCTGGGCTCATTATTCATAGAATCATAGAACTGTCTAGGTTGGAAATCATCTAGTCCAACCATCAACCTAACCCTGACAAAAATCACTAAAGCATATTCCTGAGGACCATGTCAACCTGTCTTTTGAGCACCTCCAGGGATGGTGCCTCAACCAGTTCCCTGGGCAGCCTATTCTAATGCCTGATAACCCCCTCCGTGAAGAAATGTTTCCTAATATCCAAAAATATTCATGCCCAGAGTCTCCTGGACCACCACCAGAGGTGCCAGGTAGAGATGTCCATATGCAAGCAGAGGACATCTTGGCAGCCCTCTTCAAATTAAGAAGGTGGCTTTTCCTCCAAGGACAAAGAAAGATCCAGAAGAAATACCAATTTCTGTGCTGAATACCTTTATTAAAAGGATTGTGGGCATTAACAGTCAAATTAAAGTTTGGCACTTCTGGCTTTCTCCTGTGTGAGGTCTCTCAAACCACCAAGGTCAACTCAGGACAGACTCTTCCATGACCTTGCAAAATCCCAAGTGGTATGAACTGGGGGGAGATTTCAGATGCTGGGTTTTTTGGTTTTTGTTTTTTTTTTTATAATCAGTAATATGACCAAAGGGAAATTAAGGTAGTCCCAGAGTTGCACAAGTTTAGCTGATCACATGTTTCTGCACTGAATGCCCTCAACCTAATTAGCGGGCATTGCGCATATATCAGTACTTAATTACATTTTCATGACTACTTTACAGTTCACTGTGAAGCTCCCTGGGAGCAGTCATGTAGATAAAATCGCAAATCTGTGCTCACGAAGTTCAAACCCAGCCTTTTCCTACTGTGCTTAAAGTATGACAGGGTTTGCCATCCATAATACATGCCCTCATCCAGATCAAGATCCCTACAAAAAGACTTTGTGTGATGTCCTGACAGGTCCAGCTTCTCTGATTAAAGACACCCAAGCAGTCTGGAGTAACGAGTGAGATAGAAGAGAAAAACAAAAAATCAGAGGGGAGGGACCAAACGAATGAAGTAGAGTCTGTCATCTGCATTTGTGAGCTTGCTGAAGGCCTCAGAAGAGCAGTCCTGTAGGAAGCTGAAGGTCTCTACTGTGGTGGGAATCTCTCCACCTCTCTCTGGCCCTGCAGAACAGTGTTCTCTGTCGCTCTTCATGGTTTTAAAATCATTCAAATGAAGCAGCCCTTCCCTCCCCTCAGTTTCACGGTAGGCATTGCTTTCCATCTGTATTAGCCATAAATTAATTTCTAAAATTTAACCCTGCAATTTCCATACCGCATACACACTCCTCGAGCCTACTGAAAGAGTTTTCTTCCACTGCAGTGCTTGCATTAATTTGCTATTAGACTGCTCTGTGTCTTCTCACTTGTAACTAAATGATCATTTTGCTCAAGACAGAAGCTAAGAAAAAAATTTATTGCATGAAACAAGGGGTCTTATTTGGGTTGCAGTGGGCTTTCTCTGTGAGGGCTCAGGGCTGGAAGGATGAACGGTCAACTTTGTACATAACATCAATGGGACAAACTCCAGTTAGGTGGTGGGCTTGGGAGTTTGCAGGATTGGGTACAGCACATCCAAGAACTTGTAAGACTGAGTTTGACTCTGTTTCTATTTTTTTTGGCCTGTTTTCCTAAGAAAACCAGGCATCTCTAATAATGGCTTGCATGGGAGAAGTACTCTGTCTTTCTAACTGTGTGTTAGTCCCATCTTCTCCCATCACCAGCAACTTTCAAAAAACATGGCTAAGGAAGCCTTGCTGGAGAAAGTTGGTCAAACCAAAAATGGTTTTATATTTTGTCAATAGTTAGTGATAAGTATTGATAAAATACTTGATATTGATAATGATATCAGTACTTTATCAGCACTTGTTTGCAAGTGCTGAGCAAACTTCAAGATACCTTTTTCGGTCACTGAATTAAAAGTGTTGCAGAAGATCCAGAAAGCCTCCTATGGCACATATGACCTCCTCATGTCACGTGCAGATAACTTTGTTTAAATTTAAGCTAAATCATTTCAACATCAAGTGTCTCACATGTTCTAGAAGAGCTTCATGTTTTTTACGGCTCCATGCTGTAAACAACACTGTAATTTATTATCATCTTTACACCCGGACCCAGTGTGTAACTGGGAGCAACATCTCCAGCAGCACTCTCATCATTTTGGAGCCTTTATTTCGAGGAAAATCAATGCTCAGTAGCCGAATATGAATCTTTTCAGATTCAAGTCGCTACGGCAGTTCCCAAGTAGTAAAGCAGAAGAATATCCTAGGATTGGATAAATTATGGAACCAATAAACTTTTAAAAGAGAAAGCTAGTTATAGCCCAGGTAAGGCATTGGCCCAGCATGTGGCAGTGCACATCTTCCCTGGTTTTACAACCTATGTGGAATTGTCCCGTGTTAATGTTTGAATGAGAGATGGTGGAACTGGGAAGCCAGGTGTGGAGCATACGCTTTTCCTAGGAGTCCCATCATTCCCATCAGTTGGGCTAGATGGTCATTGGAGGTCCCTTCCAACGGAACTATTCCATTCTATTTTGTTCTACCCTATTCTACACTCATACTTGCACAAAATGACTGCCCGCTCTGAAATCATTGTGCTTGAGATGTTCCAAAATGCCGAAGAAGCCCGAGCATTGGCCTTGTAAACAAGTGACCAGGGATGAATTTCAGAACTTCCAAATTCCCAGGAGCTCTCTCTAAATCCAAGCATTTCAGAGTCTTCTCTTCCAGGTCAGTGAACAGATACTCAAAGACTGAGCTGGAAGTTTTATTGAAAGAGCAAATTAAAAATAGTTAAGTCAGGATGTCTCCTCTGTGTTGTAACCTACACATGACAAGAGGAGCACATCTTTCCATGTGAAGGTCTATTTCCATAATGGTCATGTTTCTACAACAGTACTATTAACCAGTCTTGTCCTCCATCTTCCTACCTGGGAGCCAACCCTGCAAACCACCCCAGCTGACAGTAAACCCAAATACTCATCCTCAGGAGAGGAAACCCCACCAGTCTGGAGACGCACCGCAGAGATTCCAGAGCATCGCTGATGGCATCTGCAAAATTTTTGTCTGTTGGGACGCTGAAGTACTCGCGGCAATAACTCGGTCGGACTCCAAGGATTTCCACCTCGCAACCTACAAGAGAAAAAAAACATGTGGTAAGCTGTTCCACCTTGATGGCAGACCCCACACTGCAGGGTCCAAGCTCAGGTTTCCCCGTGACGTTACTTCCCTCACACCTTCCCTGCAGGAAACCTCATGGTTGGCAAGGGAGAAGGGGCGAGAGGTTGGCTCGAGGAGCGCTTGTAGCAAACCATACATTGGATTCTTTTATTCCCTTCTCCAAGAGGAAGGTCTCTTGTGCTCTGTGAAGAATCTCTCTTTGATTCCTTCATGGCAGATGGTCTCCACGAGGGAATCCCTACCACATAAATCCCTAGCTTTTTTTCATTTTTTCATTTTAACTGTTGTGGCCACACCACTTTGTTTCCAGGCTTCCAACATAATAGATTGAGATATTGTTCCCTGAAAGTTCAGCAAATACTTTCCAGTTAGACACGCTGTATCTTAGGCCATAATATCCTCTATAAACCGCCTTTTTATTATGTGATACTGGCACTCCGTGATTAAATCTGTTTCCCTGGAGGTCTTATTAAAACAGCATAAACCAATTAACTCTCTTGGTAACTTGCAGCCTTCCTTGCAAAATACAGCCTGTTTTGTGGCCCAGAAATTTATGGCAACAAATCCTACAGGAGAACATGGCCCTGAACACATAAAAACATGTTTTTGTGGGTTTTTTTGCCCTTTTGCTCTCTGGTTACTATGCTACAGAATAACATTAATATTTTAAAGAACCGTGCTTTCAGAAACATGGGAGTCATGCAAATTATCTTTCAAGAGCCCCAGAGTCCTCCCATCACAGTTAGGCATTTTCTGGTGTATTCCTGGGGCATAAAAGGAAAAGAAACCAAAAAAGGAGATCTTTTGCAAAATGGCCTCTGTATACAGCAATACAGTCAGGTGAAAAAGGTGACTCTAAGCCATAGCCCAAATCTGCCTACATTTGGGACACTTTGTCTCTCCTTTGGAATGAAAGGAATAGCCATTAAGGCCTGCCAGAAGTTGACTCATTGCTTGGGGAGGGAGAAGGTTGAAGAGGAGGTGGAAGAAATGAGAGGGCATTCCAAATCCAAATCAGGGATAATTTGGACTGGTTTGCTTCCTGGGACACTCGGTGAAGATAGTTTGTCGGTGTCTTGCATATCAGCCCACATGAGCTCACATCCCTGAGGTGCAACCCTGGGGAATAGGCAAAAGCACCCCACTCCCAGGCTAAGCTGGCTAGGAGACTTCTGGTTATGACTTCTCAGGAGAACCATGAAAGACCACAAAAACTTAAATATTTGAGCTTAGGAAATTTGAAAAAAAACTTCACTTATTTGCAGGATGCCAGATAAGTCAGACAGAGGTTACCCTTTCCCTAACGAGCCCTAGCACATACAGAAGACTCAGTCTCCTCCCTCAGTGGTCCATGGTGGCAGCTCTGAGGTCTCCACATTCTTTGTGCGTTTCAAGGGACCCCATCTATTACAGAATCACAGAATTGCAGGGTTGGAAATGAGCTTCAGAGATCACCTAGTACAACCCCCCTGCCAAAGCAGGGTCACCTAGAGCATGTTGGACAGGAACCCATTACAATTAATTACTTGTAAGAATTAATGATTTGCAACAATAAACAGAACATAGAATCATAGAATTGTGTAGGTTGGAAGGGACCTTAAAGACCATCTAGTCCAACCGTCAACCTAACCATGACAAAAATCACTAAAGCATATTCCTGAGGACCATGTCAACCTGTCTTTTGAGCACCTCCAGGGATGGTGCCTCAACCACTTCCCTGGGCAGCCCATTCCAATGCCCGATAAGCCCCTCCGTGAAGAAATGTTTCCTAATATCCAATCTAAACCTCCCCTGGAGCAACTTGAGGCCATTGCCCCTTGTCCTATCTCCTGTGACTCGGGAGATGAGACCGACCCCTTCCTCTCTATACCCCCTCTTCAGGTAGTTGTAGAGCATGATAAGGTCTCCCCTCAGCCTCCTCTTCCTCAGATTAAATATGCAGTCAACTAATTTACTCCTCTATGAAAAACATATTTAAATAATTTTGAAACCTTATCTAAATTTATCTTTATAAAAATCGTGGGAGTATGGGATGGTGCTCACCTTTTGTTCTTCCCCTGCCGCCTCAAACTTATATGACTTAATTCCTCCCTTTCTGCATGGAGATACTTTGGTATTTTTTCTCTCCCCACCATGAAAGTAATCTTCAACCTTGAGCCTGCAGGTGACTTGACAAGAACTGACTCCATACCATCTCACAGTAAAACTTCTATACATATCTCCACACCACCTTCAAGAAATTACGTTGTTGCTACCTAACCAAATAATCAAAAAAAGGTATTCCATGATTGACCTGAAGGCATCTCCAGGAAGCAGAAGCCTTTGCCCCCTGCCCTGAAGGTGTGAAGTTGGAGTCTTCTGCACTATGTCCTGGGTCCTATCAGCAGAAAAGCATGGGTTCCCAGGAGGTGATGCAGTAGTCTCCCTGGGATTTGCTACAATTTCAAAACTGATCTGGAACTTCCAATTTCTCCTCTGACACTTGAATCTGGGAAAAGATTGGCTCCAAAGCAAGGCAAGAAATTAAGGATGCATTTGGGAACCCGTTGAAAATGCCTAGTATTTTAGTTTGGGTGGATAATTGCCAATGACTAATATGATGATTTTGCCTCTTTTCTCCTCTTCAGATACTGACATCAGATTATAATTTTCTCAGATAGCGTTCCTCAGAATTACTCATCAGATAATTTTAACTGGAAGCATTAACCTCTTGGGGATCGGGGATAATTTAGGTACTCAGATATCTTTGATAGTTCTCTATTGTCAAGTGATGAGCATGCCATAAAGGACTACAGAGGCAGCAACAATTAGAAATCATCTTGGCCACTAAATATTGGTCTTCAGGTGTGCAGTTCATTGGCAGTAACACTGAAGATTCACGCTACTTAGATCCCAAGAGCTTCCTTTTTTCTTTATTTTTTTTTTCAGTCTGTGATGAACAGAACATAAAATTGGATTTTTGACGTTAAGGCTTGTTGCAGCTCCGAAATACTGGCCATGAAGACTCTTTAATATTTAAACATCATTTTACAGGACAGATGGCAAATTTTCTCATTTCAGTATTATGAGAAAGGAAATTCAAAAAGATACGGAGCCAGACAAAGGAGATGTTGAGTTTTTTCCTGTTTAAACTACAAATAGACGAGCCATATTTACTAACGTTAGTAACGTTAGATGCCTTTCTGCACAGTTTTGTATGACACTAAACCTTTGTTTAAAAACCTGAACTACTGGA
Organism: Scolopax mira; assembly: GCA_004320125.1. NCBI lineage: Eukaryota > Metazoa > Chordata > Aves > Charadriiformes > Scolopacidae > Scolopax > Scolopax mira. The sequence continues at coordinate 27,289 of BJBW01004681.1, read as the reverse complement.
GCAGGAATAAGGAGACTTCCTTGGCAGTGATGTATCAGCTCCTCTTTATCTATCTGACACAGAGACCTGAACCTCTGCCAGCTTTAAATTGCATTTCTAAACATTGATTTAACACTCGGACACTTCATGTCATAACAGGAGGTTTTTGAAAACTTTCCAGGCGAGCTCCACGGTCTGGTAAATGTTGAAAGGTTGGATTTACATTTTTTTTTTTCTTTTTTTTTTTTTTTGGTGGGTTTGGTTTTGGTTTGGTTTTTTCTTCTTCACCCCTTTCTCTCATTTCGGCGCTGAGAGAAGATGTCGCTGCGCTCTGGTTGAAGCGGTTGCGTAGGCTGCTGAAGAATGAAGGAGTTTGAAGGTCTGGGGTGACACCACCCACCAGGATGAGTGTGAGGAGCGATGTAAAGCTTCAGCTTTGGTGGGACCACCAGGATGCTCTTGCTCTCCTCTAGGGCTTCTCCATCCCCTGGATCAGCAACGCTTCCGACAGGCAACCTGGAGTACCTGTTTCACCCCATGTATGGCGTTAGCCAGTACATTTCACTTAGCAAACAGTCAGAAAATACATGATTTTTCCCCCAGAAATGCCTTGCAGAGCAGAAACGGACTTATAAATGCCACGAAGAAAGCAGAACATCCCCACAAGCCAAGCGCTTGCCTTTTGGCACTAGCGGCTGCTGGGACCCCCTGGGTGCAGTGGTATCTTGGCTCCTCTGCTTCTAGAGGCAGGAGATCCCAGATGAATTCTGCCCACAAGGTTTGTCTTTGCCGTGTTTATGTTGGGCTCTCAGATAAAACTGTGATGGATGGGCGCTCCCATCCGCCAGCCCTCCTGCTCTGTGTTTCCTCGTTCCCAGGGGGTCTGGATTTTCTTCCTTTAAGCAGCCAACATGCAACGGGAGAGGAATACAGGGAAGAACTTGAAGCAGCAGATTTTGGGTTCAGACTCTGCAAAGCTTGGAACTGCCTCTAAGGAGGAAATGGCAGAGGTGTGAGCTAACCCTGGGAATCAGCTCCTTGGCCTTCTCAATGTCTTTCTGCTACGTTTCAGCGGTCTCGTTTGTTTTTCAACGCTGGCTAAAGGGAAAACAGCATCTTCCAGAACAAAGCACGATGGGCTTGGCTGTACACTGCTGTTCCTCTTAACAGTTTCCCAAACTTTTCCTGTTTGGATCTTTATCATATTTGCAAGACCCAGTGCTAAGCAGCGGTGTACCGTCAGGCTGGAAAGTTCCTCAACAACAGGAGATCCTACTCAGGGCAAACATCTGTGGGACCTCCACCCACCTTGCTTGTTAAACCCTTATTTTTGATTTTATTTTGTTTGTCATCACTTCACAGTCAAATGCCTTTTAAAGAATTAAAGCTTTGAAACAATGAATCCAGAAGAAAAGATTACATCCTAACTACGGAACTAGAAAACAGTTGCAAAAGGTCTTAGGGGGAAAACGTAATAAATAAATACTACTGCATTTGGGGTGACTTCTGTTCATTCCAGTTACACCTGTGCTCCCACTGTGGCCCAGTTTCCCTATGTTTGAGCTCAATAATGTGAGCCTGCTTCCTGCCCTGTGCCTGACCCGTACGGCCAACGTGGCCTTTGAGAACATGAACACCCTTAAAAAATAAACCTGTGTTTAAGCACTCGCTGAACCGAGGAGCTTTGCCAAAGGTCATTGGTCACGGATAAATAATTAATGATAGACAGATGTCACAAGCCACAGCTAAAATACCAGATCCAGGCAAAAACTCCCGCTGGCACCAGTAGGGCACCAGCATCGCAAAAGAGGCAATGTATAGACTTGGCAGAATAAGTGCTGGAAATAAGGGAGGATCTTTCCAGTTTTACACTGGAGAGTCTGAGTAGTATCCATACACTTAACAGAGATACACACCTGGCCACCTCATGTGTCTTCTCCCTGGGAGACACTGCTCAAAGGGCAACATGAAGGAGCAAGGTGAGGTCCAACGGCATTTAATGGAAAGCAATACCATTCTTGTGGATTTCAGGAGCCCTCTTTAGACTGTTACATCTATTCAGTACATAATTATACCTAGTCAGCGCAGTTACATTAGTAGTCAAAAAATGAATAGTCTATAGAAACAGGTCTTTTTATCAATCTTTAGAAGAATTTCTACATTCTTGTATAATTTCTGTATCCCACTATTCGCACTGCTGTTAGGTCACTTGGGCGATCTCCAATAAGAAGCAGGGTTCTTTTGAAGGCTGATACAAACCATTATATCTAGTCTGCAGTTCCAATCCCTTGGACTGCCTTTGGGTCCATAAAGCAATATTGTCACCCTCCGATCTTTTCACTCTTCAGTCCCGTAGAAACCCTCTGGATGGCTTTTCAAGGTTTTTCATCTTGGTTCCCTCTTTATTCCCTTTGCTGAGAACTGTGGCATTTTTTTTTTTCCCAGAGATGCCATTAGTCACATTGCATGGGAAGAGCGTGACCGGGCACACGAGCATTGGGATGCAGAAGACGAGCTGGCTGGGAGCCCACGGTGTGAGTCAGCTGCTGCTGCCCTGGCCACCGGCACCGGCTGTACTCGGTACAGCTCTTCCAACACGTGGTCCTCCAGCCTGCAGCTACACATGCAAGGGCACTTGCATGCTGCTTAGGTAGCAGAGTTTAAATGGTCAAAAAGTTGAGAAGCTGGGTAGCTTGCAAGGGATCTGATTTGTCCACGCAGATGGAATGTTTACGTCCATGGGGGTCCCTACATGGACACAGCATAAGGGTATACTCCTAGTTGCGAGAAAAGACTTGTTCTTATACATCCCTAGTGATTTGAGTGGTCTGATGCCCAGCAAACAAGGAATGAAAAGGCCAAGTCCCTCCAAATGAAAGTCCCAGACTTAGAGGAACTGGGACCTCAGATGAGTTAATGATGAAGGACAAGAGGATGTCCAGCTCACCAGAGGATGCTTTGCTTTCAGCTGGATTTTGCTGTCATAGAATCAGAGAACGGTTTGGGTTGGAAGGGAACTTAAAGATCATCTTGTTCCAGTCCCCCTGACCTGGGCAGGAACACCTTCCACCAGACCACGTTGCTCAAAGCCCCATCCAACCTGGCCTTGAATCCCTCTAGGGATGGGGCATCCAGAACTGTCTCCACAGAGTAGATAATCTTCAGCCTCAGCTACTAATTTCCAGGTTAAAACCAAACATGCTTTGGGGGAGGATGGTTACTGTTTAACTTTGGTCAGTGATATAGTCTACAGAGTTTCTCTGTGAACCATTCAGCACAGCAGAAGCTACAGGTGGGCAAGAAGGGTGAAGAAGGGGATGGTCTGCAAACCAGCAACCTCCTTGAAGGTAACGTTTGGGTGCAATGCTACCTCTAGTGACACTTCAGTCTTTTTCTTTCTGAGCACAGGCAAATTGTCACAGGCTAAGAAAAGATAATTTCTACAAGTGGTTAGTAAAACTCTCGTAATTGTTGTCTGTATTTCAGCGTATTGAAGAGCCATCCTACAGAGTATAGAGTGCTTAGATGTAAAGATACACCATTAAGATGGGAGCAAATTTTGACATACTAACCTGGCCAGTAGTACATGAAAATGTTCTTCTTTGCTTTCGTCATTGTGACCCACAAAGGCTCCGATCCATTCCACCAGAGAGGCAGAAAGCTTTCTTTATTCACACCAATATCAAAAGACACATTTCTCTTCTGGTCCCACATGTAGTTTCCAATCATCTGATGGACCTCACAGTGCCGACCTTCAGGAGAGGAGAAAAAAAATAATGCAGCACAATCAGATTGGTGTTCCAATAGAAGAATGTCAGCAGCACCACCCCTGCTACCACCAGCTCATCCAGCAAATCAGCTGAAAAGCCCTGATTTGAACCCAGGGACCTCTTGTCTTGCAACTGCTTATATGATCTTCTTGAGTCTGTTACCTTTAATTGAGGTCCTCTGGTAGTTCTCTACATCCCCCAGTTCAAGCTTCTAAAGCTTGACAGCCATCTGTGTGTCTCTCTGGTCTCTTTAATGGAGAAGAAGAGGCACAATCTAGAAAGTAATTCATGCCGTTCTAAGGTAGGGATCTAAGGTATCTGGGAGGACTTACCCTCTGGATGTGCATATTGTGCTCTATTAATTATAGAGCTTTGCTTCAGACAGTCAACTTTTAGATGGCTGAGGCCAGAAGAATCATAGAATGGTTTGAGTTGTAAGGAACCTTAAAGACCATCCACTTCCAACCCCCCTGCCCTGTCAACTTCACATTACAAGAAACTACTATCTAATTGCTGAGAAATGTCTTCCAGTTCTTATCATTGTCAGAAGAAAAGACAGCGTATTTTATGAGTTAATCTGCAGATGAAGTAACAAAGAATGGAAAAAGAAATGTTGATGATTAAGTTGTCCTAGGAGTTCATGATTTTCAGATCTTAAAAAGCAACAGCTGATGCACGTGTGAGACACTGTCATCATTAGCCAGAGAGTCACGATACTACAAGGATCCAGATACCAGGCTTTGATTATTGTGAGACTGCGCGTGGTGATCGGAACCGAAATAATCTCGGTCTGCTTGTTTTCAAAAGCCATGATTTTCAGCAGAGGACTCTGTATACTCTGGGGACATGTGACCTTCAAATGGATTTTGGACTTCCCTACTACGAAGTATTTTGGTTATGCAAAACATTTCCTCCTCCCCAGCAGAGAAAAGCAGTCCCAAATTGTCACAGTCATTATTTAGCATATTAAACCAAATAGGTTTTATATAGGAGAACCGGTGGACTGGATGGGCAATAATCTGCCCTCCTTAGGCTGCCAAGTGCTTATATTGAAAAAGAGGCCAAGAAGACTATAAGGCATCAGTTTTCATTGCAGGCATCCCTGGCTCACCAGGCCAGAAGGTCAGCTGAGCAGGAAGACCAAAAGATATGACCACTTCATGCTGCCTGGAGACATTCATGTCTGCTTGCCTGGAGCCTGTGTCCCAGAGAGAACCTGGACCTTCTTAGAAGACATCAATACCCAACTCAATCTCCCATCTCAGCCATCTCAATACCCAACTCAACCCATCAGTCTCCTTCTTGGGTTCCTCATCCCAATGTTTACCATCAGTAAACATTGTTCTGAAGGTATCTCTCGTCTCTAATTTTATTTTTTACCATTATTAATCTTCAACCATGACTTTTTCTGTGCCTTGCTCACTAGATTAAAAAGCTCTGCAATAGCTGACATTTCTCCCCCTCAAGACAGTCACACACAGAATTAAGGTAAATTCTCAAATTTCTTTTGAATCACCCATGCAATCCCTTACATCCCCTGTTGTAAGTCATTTTCTCCATCTGAGAAAACCACCTCTGGTGGTCCTTTTAAACAATTATCAAAATAGCAACATGATGTTAGACAGTCACCATAACAAGGTGAATTTAGTATTGCTTCCATTGCTGCAGCTTTCCTCTGGAATCAAACATTATCTTAAGAGCCACAAAAGTAGAAAACGGGCAAAAAAGCAATTTCAGCTGACAGATTTCACTAAACTCACTGCAATTGTAGCAGAAAGGACCCCTTCCTCAAGCAGCAGAGGAAAACAAAGAGGGTATAGTTCCCAGGAATATGATAACTGTTGTATCCTTCTGGAAGAGAGCCAGCAAAAGCATTTGCACGTCTGCCTGCTACAGCTTACTTGGACACTGCACTCCTTACAGCATTGGCTTTGTCTAAAGCACATTCCCATGTCTCCAGGCACTTTTGTCAGCATTCAAATGGATCTATGCAAAACAAAGATGAAATTAAAAAAATAAAACAACAACCCACCCAAGAAAACACACAGCCACTTGGCCACCCACAACAAGAGCACAAGAATGCTGAGCTCTGAGCACCCTACACTGACTATATGTGAGATTTGGAAACCAGAGCCTGCGCTCTTGTAGCCTTTGCCAGCTTCCACATGACCTCTTCTTCCTCTGGTGGTCCTTCACTGGCTGCGGGGACAGCATGTAGGATCACTGGTAGGCATGATATATCATAGAGGCACCACCTGCGTCCAAACCGACAAGCAAAAATGCTCTTCTGAGACACCCAATGTTCTTTTGTTTTAAAAATTAAGGCAGTGTGGCAGATGCACACGGTTATATCTTGTGCATTGGGCACAAAATGGAGGTTAACCTTCAAGGAGCAAATCTGATTTCTCATAGAATCGTTTGAATTGGAAGGCACCTTAAAGATCATCGAGTTCCAACCCCCTGTCCTGGGCAGGGACACCTCCCACCAGACCAGGTTGCTCCAAGCCCCATCCAGCCTGAACTTGAACCCTCCAGGGATGGAGCAGCCACAGCTTCTCTGGGCAATCTGTTCCAGTGCCTCATCACCCTCACAGCAGAGAATTTCTTTCTGGTATCTAATCTAAATCTCCCCTCTTCCAACTTAAAACTGTTGCCCTGTGATTGCACTTCCTAATAAAAAGTCCCTCTCCGGCTCTCCTGTAGGCTCCCTTCAGATATTGAATGGCCATTATAAGTTCTCCCCGGAGGCTGAACAACACCAGCTCTCTCAGCCTGTTCCTCATAGGAGAGGTGCTCCATCCCTCTGATCATCCTCATGGCCCTCCCCTGGTCCCATTCCAACAGGTCCATATCCTTCCTGTGTTGAGGACTCCAAAGCTGGACACAGCACTCCAGGTGGGGTCTCACAAGTGCACAGTAGAGGGGCAGAATCACCTCCTGAGACCTGCTGGCCACACTTCTCTTGATGCAGCCCAGGATGCAGTTGGCTCTCTGGGCTGTCAGCGCGCACTGCTGGCTCATGTTGAGCTTCTCATCCACCAACACCCCCAAGTCCTTCTCCTTAGTGCTGCTTCCAGCCATTCTCTGCCCAACCTGTATTTGTGCCTGGAATTACCACGTCCCAGATGCAGGACCCTGCACTTGGCTTGGTTGAACTTCATGCAATTTGCACGAGCCCACCTCTCCAGGTCCCTCTGGATGGCATCCCTTCCCTCCTGCATGTCAACTGCGCCACCGAGCTTGGTGCCATCAGCAAAGTTGTCAGAGAACCCATATGTACCCACATGGCATCCACTTGTTGATGAACGTAAGTGCATGCAGTTAGCTAAATGTGCTGTACACACAAATGTGCATATATATTACATGTATGCCTTCCTGCTATGGCAAGACCTTTCCTCCTATGTTCCACCATGATGTCCCTGCTCCCCAGGAAGTGACAAGAGCCAGATGTAAGACAGATGCTGTGGGGAAATACAGGCTGGGGAAGAGTGAAGCTCTTCCACGCCACCATCGGCGCACACATAAGGTAGGCAGGTTATAACAACTGCAGTGAGACAAACAGTTCCCTTTCTCTCCTTCCTTCCCACCCCACAATGTCTTTCCTCTGCTATGCCCTTGCATGAAGAGTCACCTAAGGTCTCATCTGCCCTGCTTTGAAAAGAAAGGCCTCAGGGAAAAAAACAAAACCCTCATGCAAAACCTTAAATGGCCTAGTGAAGACAGACCAGGGCTCACAAAAAGTCAGGAGGGGAGCTCTGGTCTGGGCAAAGCAGCCCTGCCATCTGCAGGGCCCCCAGCAAAACTGGTACCTGCAAGATGTGCACAGACAATTTTTTTTCCCAGAAGAGCTTGTGCTGGCAAAGGCTTTCCAAATTTTTATGACCTCCAATACCAGACAGATCCAAAGCAGAAACACCTTAGCACACGTTAGGCGACGCTTCACGATCTAAGTAGGATCACATCAAAAGACACAGAAAAATCTCTGCTATATGCTGCATTTTTTTTTCCTGAAAGGGGTTCATTTAATAAGAGAGTGAAACTCTTAATTCAATGCTTTGATAATAGGGCCAGGGTTGGCATACACAAAAATTGCTTCCAAAGCATCCAGCTTAGGCTTTTGGTGTTGCTTATGCATGAATCATAGAATTACAGAATAGTCTGGGTTGGAAGGGACATTTAAAGACCATCTAGGCCAACCCCCCTGCTAGGGACAGGGACATCTTCAACTTCAGGTGTCTCAGAGCCTCATCCAACCTGGCCTTGAGCGTTTCCAGTGATGGGGCACCTACCACCTCTCTGGGCAACCTGGGCCAGGGTCTCACCACCCTCACACCAAAGAATTTCTTCCCGAGATCTCATCTCAATCTTCCTTGTTCTAATTTAAAACTGTTATTCTTTGTCCTATGCCTCCCCTTACCCAAACTGGGTACACCTTGAGGATACCTGTGAGAAGGGAAAAACCTCTCTGCTTCAATTTGCAGCATATGAACATGTGTTAGAGAAAACTTTCTGTTCTCCACTTTGAAAGTTTCTTTCTTTTTTTTTTTCTTTTTTAACTGGTAGAAAGCAAACACTGATTTTTTTACAACATTTTATGTATGTGTGAAAGAGGGAAATCTTGGCACTCAGCGTTGCAGCCTTCCTGCAGGCGGTGAGTAAACAAAGCCAGAGGAAGAACGTGAAATGAAAAACCCTCCTGGTTCCTACTCTCTTCTCCAGCCTGTCCTTGCTAGGATAGTACCCCTTCCCTGCCAGTTAGTAGTATTAACACAGACTCACTTCTTCCTGCTCTTTTGCTTCCCAGCACACAATTTTAGAAATGGAAAGGTATTGAATCCAACAAAAAGAAGAGACTGTTTATTTAAAAAACTGCATGCCATTAAGAGACTCTTAAATTGTTGCTGCTGGCATCTGTGGAGGTTGAGAGGAGCAAAAATTTAAAAAAAAATCCTGTTTCTTTGCCACTCATCATGTTCTTTGTGTCCTTCTGGCTTTTTTTTCTCTTGGCCTGGACAGTGAAGCCGAGATAATTTTAGTTCACATGTGCTGATAATACGTTTCCCTGTTGTACTCCTATTCCTCCATTTTTTAATGTTCCAGACAAGGCACAGGTATTGTTTGCGTGAGGAAAAACTTGCTTAATTGCTAAACACAAATTGTCAGCATCCTTTCCTGGACCAGGCTGGAGCCTGGTTACCATCACCAGAAAAGAGACGTCTGCTAGAGCCATCACCAGAAGGGGTTTCCTCTGGGTACCATGTGGATGGAGAGTGGAGATGCTGTGCTGCCAACCAGGAGACCTCACACAGCAAATAATAAATGTACTAGTACGTGCCAAACCAGCCAGACCCCAGAAGACTACAAGGGTGGGACCCCAAAGGACATTTGCTCCCAGAAAGCGTGGAATAAATGGCAAACATTGAGATTATCTGTGCTCAGGAGAAAACAGAAGCAGAGTGGATTCATCAGACCATGACATCTACCAAAGACCCTCAGCAGTCAAGTAGCCAACACTGAGGGTGAGGAGTGAAGGAAAGATGGTAGATAGGCGAAACCTTCAGTCTGGCAAAGTAGACCTCGACTCTCAACCATTCTTGGAACCTGCCATGTTGCCCCTCTCCCTCCTGCCATGAAGGAGACAACACAGGGAAAACCCCACGCACCACCCCTGTTTGAGAGAAGCCCCAAAATGCCAGTGCTGAGTTAGGGCAAGTGTGAGACAGCCTTGCAAAGACCTCAGGCCTCACCTTGGGGTTCAGGAGACCTGAAATGCAATCTGTTTGACCTCCTCCTCCTTCCTGCAAATCTCATAGCCTCTCTGCCAACTATTTAAGATCAAGTTCTCTCCAAAGAAGGACACGGAGGCCCCTCGCTGGCTCCTCTCTGAGCAGCTCTCCACCCACCCAGCTACCTCTGGAGCAGGGACTCCCTCTGCTTCCTATGCAAGCCAAGAGAAATAGGGCTCTTGGCTGCAGGGCCGCACAGCTGACCTCTTGGAGGACCTGCCAGAAAAGACCTCATTTGTCGTCAGGATCTTGGAAAATAAATCCTCCCCAAGCTTCCAGCTCCAATGTGATAGTGCCTGCCCATGTTTATGCTGGCTGGGGATGGATGTGTGAGGGGCTGGTGGGGTTCAAAGGAGCTGGGGGTCCCTCAGCAGTGAGGGGGACCCAAACTCCTCAGCACGATAGATATGGCATGAAGGGCTCTGAAGCAATAACTCGTGCTTGGAGCAGTGATGGGGAGACCTCAGATTTTCCGTTTGGCTTGGCGTGAGAGATCCCTGCAGAGCCAGGGGAAGGGAAATATTAAAAGCTCCACACACAATAAAAAAAAAAAAAAACAACCAACAAAAAACCCAATGAGGTGGCTTGTGGTCTTAATTCCTTTCTTTGCAAAACAAACAGCACATGGTGTGATGAAGTGAGCCTTTTGTGATAGGTGTATTTGGAGTCCTTCTTCCCTCCCTTGCCAAGCCCACATGGAGCCTCGCAAAGTTCTCACAAAGTTCCCCCCGGCACACGTGTCACCAGCAAGAGCTGTTTTTACCTCATTTGTCATTTTATGCTACACCTTTCATAGCGTCTTTCATGCAGTTGAACAGCATGAAACTGCAATATCAGAACCCAAGCATGGAGAGCTAGGACACCAGGTAGGACTCAGTCTATCCGCTCAGGACACAACCCAACCACCCCAAAACCACTATGGAAGCCAAAACTGAGAAACATGGCAGGAATGAAGTGGTCAGAGAAAAATTCTTTTCAAAGATTGGGATTTTAAGCTGGGACATCCTTGGCCTAGCTTGCATGCCACCAGATTTTTGTAACAAAACAACTTCTCCAGGTGCTCATCAGCAAGATCCCTTTGCTCCAGCAGCGACTTGCTTGTTGTTTGGTGCTTCTTTAAGCAAACAGCAGCTCACGATGCCATGCCCTGGCTCGCAGGGAGACTGGAGCTTCTCCCCAAGCTCTGAATCACCAGGCGACTTTACATGAAGAAGCCAAACCATTAGCGTTTCTCTTGTTTTTGTGCTCTGGTTTGCTTTCTCATAATCGCTGTAGGTGTGGAGGAAGGGAAAAGTCCTCTAGGCAAGCCTTGGGCTTTGGGCTGAGGCTTTCTCTGTCACTTAGGGAAGCTCCAGCAAAACATCTTCTCACAGGTTTAAGTGGGAGGGGGACCCATGGAGAGCTCTGCCACCACCCTGCAGCACTGCCTGACCACCCCTGAGTCACCTCCCTCCACCTGCTCCCCTTCCAAAACCTTGTTTACCAGTTCCTCCCACTGTGTCTGAGCTTTAATTAGCACCTAGTTTCATCAAAATGGGGCACACATTAGTTAGTTGCTTTTAGAGAAGTAGCTCTTGGTCATCCATTACAGTTGCATCTACTTGATTATAGCTTTGAAAAAAATCTCAGTAAACTTGCTATTCGTCACAAATATTAAATTCAGTTTAGATTGCCCAGGTGAAATCATCCGTAAAGTGCAACATAATGACTAGAAGATCCTGCTGTGTGCTACTGCTTGCTAATTGCCCATTGCAGAGGATTGCTACCTTCTGGCAGGGCTGAGGGGTGCAATTTGGCATCTGCAATGAAAGTCTGTGGTGGGGCAGATGGTGCTACCTCCATAACCTCCTCCTGCAGGTCTGGGCAGGAGGAGGAAGAGGAGGAGGAGGAGGAGAGTTCACATTTGAGGGGACTGACCTGTCCCAACAGTCATGGTGTCTGAGGAGCAGAGTCCACTGTCCTCCTCCAAAGTCATTGAAATGAGGGAGAACTTCCCTTTAAGTGCAACAACTAAACCTCTGCAGAGACAGGAAGGTTGTGAGGACATGGGGTGAAGGGGGAGCAAGACCACAAGAACTTGTGAATGAGTGGAGAAAGAAGGAATGAGGGTGTTCTGAAGAAGTGGTGAGATACAATGAACAAGCCTGGGGTGGGAACGTGCAAGTGGAGCCAGCAATTTCCTTAAGCTGATTTAAGCGAATACTCTGAAACCACATCCACAAAAAATACAGCAATTTGGAGGTTAAAACGCGAGTTTCTTCACGGCTCATGAAGCAGCAGCGTAGGACAAGATATGAAGAACAGCTTGTGCTTTTAGTCCCTGGCTTCTCTGAAGAAACTGAGGCAACATTTAATTCCCACATATCCCAGTGGGGTCCCCCCCCTCCCCACAATAGGGATACACGACTGGCAAGATGCCATATATGCTTTCTCCTCCCCGTACATCAGTGACGAGGGGACAGTAACTTGCCCATTCTCAGGCAGGTCACTACAGCACGATGCTCGTGACACCCTGCCATGCTGCAAATTTTTTTCCCCAAAAGCTGTCCCAGCTTTGCAGATTGACGGTGCACAGACTCCTTTCTGCGGAGGCCACACCATGGCATTGCGGGGTAAGAAGAGTGCATCCATGCGATGTGCCCTGCTGTCCAGGACACAGCCTGGGTTCACTAACACCCTGGGGGGGTTCAAGTGCAGCCCTGGATCTTCCTTTGGGCACATTCATCACCTAAACTCAGCTCTCAGTTGGTTCCTCACCTACTTTACGCTAGTGATAGGAAGGTGGTTATCTGCAGTTAATTTGTATTTGCACTGAGGTCCTCATCCTGGAGGCCAGGAGACTTGCAAGAAGAGCTGAGTTTGGTCTCAGACTTGTCTCCTTGCTTCAAGCTGGGGTGTAGAAACTCTGGTGGCCTAAAAACGTGAAGAGTCTTGTAGCGGTGTTTCATCACCTAGGACAAAACTCCTTCTTTGAGAGTACAAAACAGCCTGTTTTCAAATCTCCTCGAAAGGCTTATTATAGACTTCACCCTCCACGTACACACTTAATGGGAGTGATGATTAAAGGTCGTAAGGAGAGAAAGCAGCTGCTTTCCCTGCTCTCTTTAACAATGAGGCTTTTTTTTTTTGCACATAAACTGTTAAACCGGTTGATGTACATATAAAAAAGTCCACAGTGGAGTGACACCTCTGTTTTCAATCATTTCAGTGACATTTCCTCTGCATTCCTGCATTTGCACCGTCATGACAAAAAAAAAAAAAAAATCCACCTGTGATAGTTTTCTTTTCTGTTCAGAGATGAGCAAGAGAAAGGCATTCCTTCCCCAAGAGGGAGAGGGAGGAAGGGGTTAAGAGCTTTCAAAACAAGCTGGACACAACTGATGTCAGATTTTTGCCTTACAATGGCATCTATTTGCTTTCCCGGCAAGGGTTTACACAGACCGCTGAGCATTGTATTGTTCAGGGCAGCAGAAGATACCACGTATCTTCAGAGGACAGATTTTTCTCACTCCTCCTTAGCTGGAATGTCTTGTTTGTGAAATAACTTGGGAGAAAAACCCATTCAGAAACTTCAGGGGGAAAAAAAAAAAACACCAAACTTTTCCCTTTGTTTCCATTTGTTTTGCGTTGTTAGTTTTTTAAATTATTATTAACTTAAGTGTTTGGTGGTTTTTTTTTTTCCCAGGGTGTTTTTCTCCGATGCGAGGGGCTCAGCTGTACTCTGTGCTCCTTCCTAGAGTCACTGGAAGCCTGTGTCACCCTGCTTAGTTTAAAAGGAAATCAGCATCATGAAGAGGATGACTATTCTCCCCCCCCCCCCCCAAATTTTCCACAAGCCTCTCCTGGGCTGTCAGCAAAAGGGAAAGCGTAGGGGAGAGAAAGCAAAAACTACTTCGTGTCTTTCTATTTGGTTGTTTCTGCTTATCTTAGAAATACAAGGACTTAGTTAGGACGAGGTTAAGACAGGGATCTGCGAGAGCAGAAAGTCCGTTTAACCCTGAACTTGCCAAAGCAGCCCTGATAGCTAGAAATAAGCTCATTTCTCACCCACCCTCGGTTTACACGCCTCGTTATTCCTTGGAAAGTCGGCGAGCAGGCTCTCTAGTCTTTTTTTTTTTCCTTTTCCAGTGCATTTCCCACTGGTGGTTTCTATGCTCTGCATGCAGCAGCCCTCAACAGTGCTCCCCCCCCACACACACACGCTCCGGGGGACGCCCCGCAAAAAGGGACCTGGCACCACCGGAGAACTTAAAAAAACACATCTCCGAGCGGCGTTTCCGAATTCGGAGCAGGTTTTAGACAAAGGGTGCTGAGCTGGAACACCGCAATGCTCCTCAACTCCCGGCTAAAAGCACGACCCGTGTGCTTTTGAGAGCTTTTATTATTATTATATTTTTTTTTTTTGGCAGGAAAAAGCCGCGGGGAGCTGCCCCCAGGGAGCATCCCGCCCAAGTCAGGTACTCACCCGTCATCAGCGTGTAGTAATTAGGGTAAGAGAGGCTGGGGAAGTCCGGGGTCATGTAATCCACCTTCACCCCCATGTTGATGATGTCCCGAAAGCCCGGCAGACCCTCCAGCTCCGCGTCGTCGATGTAGTCGAAGCGAAAGCCGTCGAGCAGGAAAACCAAAAGCTTGCGGTGGCCCGAGGGGGCGGCGGGGGCCGGCAGGAGGGAGACCAGGGTGGCGGCCACCATGGTGGCCAGCAGGCTGCGACTCCCCATAGCCGGGGAACGGCTCTAACCGGGACCGGGAGATGGGGCGGCGAGCGAGGGATCCGCGACGGCTTCTGGCACCGCTCGCTCTCCTCCCTCCCTCGTTAAAGCTACAGCGTGTGCCGGGGGCGTGGGAGGTCACAGGTTAATTGCCAGCAGGTGATTAACTTCTCTCCCGCCCCCTAGCAGGGAGAGGAGCCTTCTCGCCGTGAGGTCTTTACCGGAGAGCGTCCCACCCCCGGCCACCATCAACCTGAGCTTTCTTCTCCTTTTTCTGGCAGAGATGGAGCCTCTCGTGATAGAAACCCCCGAGGGAGGTGAAGGCAAAGCAGCCGGTTCGGGAGGTGGGGGTACAGCATCTCCACAGTTTAGTTCACCTCTACATGGACCCCAGTCCCTGCAAAAGGACCCCAGCCTCTCCACTTGCTCTGTCCCACCCTGGGGCTCATCCAGCTCCTGATGCAATACTAGAAAAATCTCGTTTTCAGCGATGGACCCAACAAACAATACAGTTTTATTTGCTGTCTGTTGATATTATTAAGGCATTAAAAGACTAAGAGCTGGGTGGTGTCAGATTTCATATTAAAAATGAAAAGTTGTCTGTATTTTAGTCACAAGTCACCTCCAGGTTCTTCTCCTTCCAGGCACTATACCTCTAAATGTGATGCCAGCACCTGTGGTACACTATAGAATCATAGAATTGTCTGGGTTGGAAGAGACCTTAAAGACCATCTAGTCCAACCATCAACCTAACCCTGACAAAAATCACTAAACCATATTCCTAAGGATCATGTCAACCCGTCTTTTGAACACCTCCAGGGATGGTGCCTCAACCACTTCCCTGGGCAGCCCATTCCAATGCCCGATAAGCCCCTCCGTGAAGAAATGTTTCCTAATATCCAATCTAAACCTCCCCTGGTGCAACTTGAGGCCATTGCCCCTTGTCCTATCTCCTGTAACCTGGGAGATGAGACTGACCCCCACCTCTCTACACCCTCCCTTCAGGTAGTTATAAAGCATGATAAGGTCTTCCCTCAGCCTCCTCTTCCTCAGACTAAACACCCCCAGCTCCCTTAGCCTTTCCTCATAAGACTTACTCTCCAGACCACTCACCAGCCTTGTTGCCTTTCTCTGGACCCGCTATAATTACATATTAACTCACTCTTCTTCAATCGTGTTTGTTTTTCCCAAATGGAAGATGTTCAGAGCGTTGTATTAACTCTGACAAGCTGCAGGTGGGGAGGACCTCCCTGCTGGACAGAGGTGGGATGGGGAAAGGGTAACTTCTGAATTTCTCAGAGCGAGGAGGAGAATGCAGCCCCAGGGAAGGGTGTGTGGGGTGTATTTTCCAGCTCATCGTGGGAATGGCCCCTTGCAGATGTTTCCACCTGGAGAAGGCTGCAATAGCTGGAGGTCGGAACCTCTTGTTTGCTCCTTCAAAGCTCCCAGTTGCATGTCCAGCGTGTCTAGTCGTCTCTTGCCCAACACTGGGGCTGATGCAAGCTCAGCAAGATGGTCTTCAGCCTCCCTTGCCCCAAACCCTCATTTTGTCCCTCTGCAAACCCTGGCCCGCCCTTCTGCACAGCTCTGTGCTGGCTGCAGGCCATCCACTGCTCCTGGGACATGGCTGGAGAAACGCTGTCCCTGCAAGCCTTCTACACAGCTTCCAGCTCAGGACAGAAGATACCCTGCCAGGTGAAGGGGTTTTTGTAGAAGGGAGTCGTTTCAGGCAGGGTGGAGGGGGAACCTGTGTTTGTACCTCAGCTGGAGTTGCCCCTGTTCACCTTCCCAGTCAAATTCCTCCATTCTTCCTCCCTGCCAGTGGATTAAATGCACTCCTTGTGGACATCTCCCTCAATACGACTCTCCCAGCCACCTATTTTCTTCCTTTTTTTTTTTTTTTTTTTAATGTGCCCCTTTTTCCATTCCCCACCTCAGAGCCCAGCACGTGGCACCTACCCTCACATCGGAGTTTTACCTGAACCAAGGAATCGGGGCGTTTCCAAGCTCCAGCCCAAGGACCTTTAGAGTGAGGGAGCGATGGAACCAGCCCTTCAGGAGTTTATCCCTTTTCACATAACATTTTCTTTGGGAGCCTTGCGTTGCCAGCTGTTTATCATCCCGACAACTTTAATTCTGTCTGGTTTTTTGACTTTTTTTATCTTGCCTGGCTTTGCATTCACGTATTTTCTCGCAGCAGCAGAGTTTTTTCTCAGCAAAAACAACACAGGGTCACGCAGCTGTGACACAC
>BJBW01004680.1:41292-56802 GCA_004320125.1 Scolopax mira | reverse complement strand
CCAGACAATACTACAGGCTCAGGGGAAGAATGGCTGGAGAGTTGCCCAGCAGAGAAGGACGTGGGGGTGTTGGTGGACAGCTGGCTGAACAGGAGCCAGCAGTGGGCTCAGGTGGCCAAGAAGGCCAACAGCATCCTGGCTTGTATCAGGAACAGCGTGACCAGCAGGAGCAGGGCAGTGATGGTGCCTTTGTACCATCCTCTGTACACAGGCCTCACCTTAAGGACTGTGTTCACGTCTGGGCCCCTCACTCCAGGAAGGACATTGAGGGGCGGGAGCGTGTCCAGAGGAGAGCCACCAAGCTGGGGAGGGGTCTGGAGAACAAGTCACACAAGGAGAGGCTGAGAGAACCGGCATGTTTAGTCTGGAGAAGAGGAGACTGAGGGGAGACCTCCTTGCCCTCTACAACTCCCTGAAAGGAGGTTGGAGAGAGGTGAGTGTTGGTGTCTTCTGCCAAGGGAATAATGACAGGAGCAGAGGAAATGGTGTGAAGTTGGGGCAGGGGAGGTTTAGATTAGATATCGGGAAGAATGGCTTTCCTGAGAGGGTGGTCAGGCCCTGGNNCATCCCTGGAGGGATTTAAGAAATGTGTAGACATGGCACTTCAGGGCAATCTCTAGTGCCCGAGATTGTTGGGTTGTGGTGGTTTTTTTGGTTGGTTTTGTTGTTGTTGTTGTTCTTTTTTGTGGTTGTACTTAATGATCTCAAAGGTCCCTTCCAACCATGAGGATCCTGTGATTCTGTGAAGGCAAACAGCTTCTTCTACGTGTGGGACAGCCCCGAACCTATTCTACATACCAAGTGGGGAAACTCATTTAATTGCTTGTTGTTGCCTTTTATTCAGGGGCATCGGGGAAGGACGAGGTAACCCCAAGGAAGAACCATGTGTAAGAGCTCAGGTGATGTCCGTGAGTCTGTCTGACCTCTCCCTCACTCCTGCCCACCATCACCATCCTGCCTCATGTGCTGCCCGCTGCCCTTCCCTCAATTCTAGCAGGTGTAAAGGCAGGAGGGTGGTAGGATATCATAAATGGTGGTTCAAAAGCCCTCAGAAAGGACCTGGGATTGCAAAACAAAATGCTGCCTCTGCCAGCGCCACGGCATTTTAATTACAATTCCACGATATCTGTATCACAAAACCTGGCAATTTTAATGATAAATGCTGAAATGCCACAAAGTATTTTTAGAACTAATAAAAGCTCTACAGAATATTTCCCTGGAATGTATTAAGATCCAATTTCTGCATTCATTAGTAATATCAAATAGCATGTGGTGGATGGTTATTTGGAAAAAATGCATTCAATGTAAATTGATTTTGTATTATCAGGAATAATGTGGAGAGAGGTTTTTCCAGCATCTTCAAGCTTCAGCCATTCCACTGCCTGCTGCAGTTTATGCCCTAATCTTGTAAGATTTACATAGCATTTTAATTTTGAGTCTTACCTGCATTTGCCAGCTTGAGGGATTCTTTACATTAATTTCAAATTCACACTGTAACAACCGCAAAAAATCGAGCACTGGCAAAAGCGAGAGGCCAAACATGACTCAATTAAAACAATATGTACCACTATTAATCACCTCTGCGTCTCTGCAACAGCAGCATCTATGAACAAAGCACCTCATCCCTCTGCTCCCCCTTCCTCCTGCCACCGTCCTGAGGGATGAGGAGGAGTCTGGGGGGAGCGGGAAGGAGCCCCCAGGGGCAGCGCTGGGAGAAGCCTGGGACGAAGAAGAGTCAGGCTGATGCTGAACCTGGTGTGTGCTGGGCTGTCCTTCCTGCCTTCCCTTCTGCCTCGGTGGGATGGGGCCACCAGTGCCGGCCACCGGACTGAGCACACAGCATGGCCAGCTGCCCTCCGTGGTGGCCAGCAGCCTTGCACCAGTGGCTGCCTTGTTCTCGGATTTGTGCAGAGCTCAGCTGGTTGTCAAAGCTTAATGCTTTGCATTATTATTAACAGCTAATCCACCTAAAAGTAAGGCAGGACAGATGACAGAGAACGAAAGCAGACAGGTAATAACCACTTTCTGCAAAGTAAACACCCCCCCGGGTAAGTGAAACAAGGAGGGCAGGCTTCCTGCACAGTTTGCCACCAGCCAGCCACCAGGTTAATAGGAGACCGGTCAGGGACAGGCAGTGACAAAGGGGACACTGGAGGCTGAGGCAGGAGGGCTGGCTCTGGCTGTCACCTCCTTCATCCCTGCCATAGCCCATCGTGCAGAGAGCTGATGTCTGGAATGGGGTGAGGGTCCCATGGGGCTATGTCCCAGGACAGCTGCTGGCAAACTGGATAACGGGGGAGTAAACTGGAGGCCATTCCCCTGGAAAGCAACTGACAGACTTGACAAGCCCCAAATCTGCCCACTGCAAAGCCTTGCATGGTCCTGGAGGTGTCAGAGAAAGGTTTAAGGCAGACTTCTTGGGGGGGGGCTTATCTCTCCCCTCCTCTGTGCTCTACACAATTACTGGCCTTTGCTCAAAGTGGGAACAAATGGCTACTGGATCCAGCCAACAGCAGCCCTGTGCCCACAGGAGCCCTGCTGCAAGGCAAAGCCCTACCACAGGGATGGAGAGGATCTTTGTGTGACAGAGCGAAAAACCATGGTCCCACGTGTGCTGTAGACTTGCCCAAAAGCGATTTGTAAAGTCACGATAAGAGCCAGAATTGCAGTGTCTGTCCATGACATTCCAAAGCTTTGGAATAACGATCTTACTGCTCTTCCTGCATCTGCCTAGCCAAAGGAAGGTTCCCTCGTGGTCGTCGTCGTCATCCCCCCAGCTCCAATCACTCAAATAGAACCCAGGAAGCTGTAACGAGGTCTTGAGCTTTAGATAGAAATGGAGGGGACGGCGTGTGCGGGAAGTGACGCTGTCTTCTGCTCCCCCCTCTTTTTCCAGCTAAGTCCTATATGTGTCAGCGTCACCCGGAGCCTGCAGCACAGAGGCAGCAGTCACCAGAAACCACAGCCAGCTCCGTGCAGAGGGACACCCAGGAAAACCCCATGGGGTCTGCAGCAAGCACACCTACTTGATCTGGCCACCCCCGACACTCACCGTGGCTCCAGCCCCGTGCCTACGTTCCGAAAAAACTCTTTGGGTAGCCATGGAGGAAAAGAAACAACTCGAGAGAAGCACTCACTGGTTTCACAGAACCCAGCAACGAGAAAATGGCCAAATAGTAGCCAAGCACATCGCACGCTCCAGCTTGACTAATTTGTGACTGGTTATCTCTTTGTGAAGGGTATGTTGAATCAAATCTGGGGAAAAGTGGGTAATTAGTGACTCGGTCAATGACACCAGCTCAGTTCGAGACAAACTCAGCACCTTTTTTAGCTTGGGACTGCCATTTGTTGCAAATGATCCAACATCTAAAAGAAAGAACCTTTTTGCTGAGGTACGTACTGAGCCAGGCAGACCCAGAAGCATTTCCAACAGAGCTGGGCTTGGCTGCTTCCCTGGGTTATTGCTGTTGCACAGCTTTCCTCTACTGAAACAGTGACATCAGATGACACATCGGGCAGGTTAATAATAAAAGAAATTCTTTTTTTTTTCCTCTCCATTCTCCTTGCTGAAACTGCTGGGAGAGGCATTTCCGATTTCCTTCTTCAGGAGGGACTCTGGCCATCGTGTAGTTTATCTGACCTTTGGCTACGCCACACCATGAAATCAGACACTGCCAGGAGAGGGGCCAGGACAAAGCCTGGGGAGATTAATAAGAGCATTATTTGCGATGTGGCACAGGGCCATGAGTCACCGTGCAGCCAGGCTGCTGCACCTTCTGGCAACAGGAACAGCACAGGTTCTGCATCAAGCTTTCTGCTTTAAAATTTAAAAAAAAATAAATCAATAATAATGAAAAAAAATCATCACTTCTGTTCTTCTTTTACACAAAATCCTGATCAAATAAATGAATGGGAAAAGGAGGGAAAAAACCCACTCAACTGAAGTGGAAGTAAAATATAAACATAAAGTTAATGTGTGACTTTCATTCTTTGCATGATTGTTTGGGGCCTTAGGGGATTAACCAATAAAGAAAAAAAAATCTGCTTGTTTGGCCTGATATTAATGTTGGTGTGGTACTTTTATTAGCCCAAAGATTTGCTCAGATACCTCTCTAATACCTTCCACCTTCACAGCTGCAGCGTGCTAGGGTGCAAGTGCAGCACTCCATGGCAAATACAACTTCATCTTCTGGTGTCATCATGTGCAAATGTCTTGACTTGGAGAACACTAAATCCTGTGCCGGTCAGGTTCAGAAAGCTTGAGGATAAGGAAATATATGTAATTATTATTATTACGGTTCTATGCCAAGCCCAGGTAATAAGAAGAGGAATTAGATTCCTTGTCTTTGACTGCATTTGACTGTAAGGTTAGAGATCAGTGCCATCTTGATTAGGAAACAAGAATTATATGAATCAAGAGATTCAAAACGAATCAAGATGATGTGAATCACAGTGAATCAAATATGAAGGACATGAGTTGTGCTCTGTGTTAAGGACCTCCCTGTACCAAGCTCCAGCTGGAAAGCCAAGACCAGAAATCACTGGGTGAGGAGCAGAGGGCACAGTCCTGCTGGAGATAGGGCAGCCTCTTACAGCACGCTCAACCAGGAGGAGCCCATGAATGGGGCTTTCTACAGACAACTGGCAGAAGTGTCCTTCTGACCAGCTCTGATCCTTACAGACTATTTCAACCATCCAGGCATCTGCTGGAAGGGCAGGACAGCACTGAGCAGCAGCTTCTTACACTGCACTAGTGATAATTTCATCATGTGAAGGCTGGAGTGGCCAGCTGGGGGTTACACTCTGCTTGACTTGCCAGTGGTGAATGTGGTCACAGTATCATTCTGGGCTTATCTTCCGTCACCATAAATGAATGCAAGATCTGGAAGAAGGCTGGGAAGGTAAGCTACAGAGTTGTGACTCTGAGTTTCAGAAGAAACTTGAGTTTACTAAGAGAGTTGCTAAATAAAGTCCCCTGGGATGCAACCGTGAAGTGGAAATGTGCCCAGAAGATCTGAAGGATTTTTAAAGAGATCTTACTGAGAGCTCAGCAAAACAGCAGGAAGATGAAATTTCAGCAGAAGACTTGATTGTCTATGGGAGCTTCTTCTTGATGAAAACAGATGCAAAAAGGGAGCATATGAGAGATGGACATGAGGGATGGCCCCAATTTCCTAAAAGAACTGGCAACATGAGTATGAGACAGCTTTCTAGTGTCTGTGACAACTAGGGTGACTGGAGAAGTCCCCGATGGCTGGAAAAAATCTAACGCTTCATGTATCTTTTTAAAGGAGAGAAATAAAACTGGGGAACTATCTGCTCACCAGAGATAGTTCCAGTCACTAGAAGGTAAGGGAGTGCATCTTTCTTGGAATCCACTTCTAAGGCCATATAGGACAAGAAAGTGCTTGGCAACAGTTAGTATGGTTTACTGATTGCAAATCAGCCTACTTTCTAAGAGGAAATTTCTGAATGTGTGAAGAAAATGAAAGGGTTTGGTGTAATCTACCTTGACATTAGTAAGGCTTTGACACCATCTCACACAACATCATCATTTGGGAGCTCAGAAGGTGTGGGCTAGAAAGATAGGCTGAAAGACAGGCTGAAGACTGACAGGTCACCAGCAACCAGAGAAGCACCCAAGGGGTCAGTACGGAGATCCATGTTGTTCAGTATCTTCATCAGCAACCTCAAGGTTGCTGGGATGATCAGAGACCTGGAGCAATGTGAGGGGGGCTGAAGGAGGGAGCTGTGATCAAGGGGAGCTGGAACAGCTGCCCACAGCTCTTAGAAGGGTGGGTATGCAGACAAGAGACAAATGTGTCCTCTTAGTGCTAGAGGCTGTAAAAGGGGCCAGTAGCCACAAGCTGAGGTGGCTGGACAAGTCTGGACACGAGAAGACATGTTCAACAGAAGGGCAGTGTAACCATGAAACAGGTTGCCCAGAGAGGTTATGGAACTTCTCTTCCTGGAGATGTTTCAAGACTTAGCTGGACCGTGGCTGACATCATCCACTGTTGGTGAAAGCCCCACTTCAAACAGGGTGTTGGACTAGGTGAACTCCAGAAGTCCCTTGATTCTACGAATTGAAATAATAACTGTATTCAATGATAACAAAATATAACTATAAACAAAATTAAACAGATTAATTTCCAATTTGCAAGAAGAAGGTAGCTGAATATGCACTACTTCAGATTTTTGCACTGCGCTTAGAAGATACAGTGATTCCTGAATAATGTTTTAAAAACTCCGAGATCAGGGGAACAGTGAATAACAAGGACAAAAAATTGTAACCCAGAGTCAACTTGATCATTTGCATGGGCACAGTGAAACTATAAGCTTTCCAGTGCATCCAAAAGCAAGCTCAGACATCTACAAGGATGGAGGATTTACTGCAGAAGAGATGCTGTGCTGATCAGCAGACGTTAAGGAAAAAGATTTGTAGAGCAGAGTAAATTAATTTGAATTTGCAGACCATACTGCTGCCACAAAAGGAGCTAATCTACGAAGGTGGGTGCACACCAGCACGGAAAAATGGAAATGTCAAGTATGATGCAGTAGGTTACATCACCTCTGACATCGGCCCTTGTGGGCTGTTCTGCTGGGCACCTCCTGAGCAGAATACAAATGAAAAG
The DNA here is from genome assembly GCA_004320125.1 of Scolopax mira. NCBI lineage: Eukaryota > Metazoa > Chordata > Aves > Charadriiformes > Scolopacidae > Scolopax > Scolopax mira. The sequence goes on along the minus strand of BJBW01004680.1, from coordinate 50,167 downwards.
GAGAGAGTCCTAGAAGGTACAAAACCTCTTCTGGTGAGAGACTGAAACATCTCAGTATGGTACCTTCCCAAAGGTGAACACAATGGAGATGCCTGCACCGGTTCAAAGAGAGATGATTCCACATTTCTCAGTGGCGTAGGAGCAAACTGAATTTTATCACTTCCTAGTTGAAAGGAAAAGAGCTTTTATGGGCACTTTGGTGTGTCTTCCTCTACCTCCTGCATATAGGCAGAGCCAGTGAGCCCTGCAAGCCCGTGCCGAGCCCTGCAAGCCCCTTCTCCTGCCCCTGCCCCAGCGCCCGGGTAGCAAACTTGAAATGGGGCTGTGGGCATGGGCAGCAGGACATGGGTTTCCCTCTGCAGATCTGTTTTGCTGCTTCCAGCAATTTGCCACCTGGAGCATCTGCCTGTTCTACCCTCACCCAACACAGGCTTTGGTCTCTGGCATTTAGACAAGGAACACAGATTCGGCATCTCTTAAAGCTTTCCCAAAGACTGGAAGTTGAAGCTAGACCAGCTGAAACAGAAAACAATCCACAGTTATGTACACGACAGATATATGGAAAATAACAGTCGTTAACTACTGAAATAAATTACTGGCCAGGAAATGCTATTAAATTGAGTGTGTGTTTGTCCCAAAAGCTGGTGTTTTCTTGCAGCTATTAGGCTTGAAACATGACTTATCCCTGGGCTGGCTAGGCAGGAGGTCAGCTAGATAATCACGCCGGATCTTTCTGTCCTTAAATTCTGTGGCTCTGTGGAAATTATGTGTCAGAGGGTTTTTTCTCATCGTAGCCAGACTGAGAGCTTGAAATCCACATGGTTACTGACAACTCCCAACTGTCAGTAAAGCTGTTTCACAGAAAGTGTTACATGACTGATGTCTCTACAACTGCACTTTTCCAAACAGATGGGGGGAAAAAAAGGCACTGGTCTCAAATCAAATTAGTCTTGATGGATTACGCAAAAGAAATTTAACACATGCTCCACATTTTGAGAAACTTCTAAATATAACATCTCTGTTGAAAACAAAGTATATGACGGTGCTAAAAATATGTAAATACACAGCTATGAAACTATCTTCACTTTACAGAACGAGGACCCCTGTTAGGGGCTGGAAAATGGCATTTTCTTGACCCACGTCAGGGTTGCCACACCTTGTTTAACCTCAGAGATAAGCTCATTTTTGAAAGTGCACTGTTTGACTTCCAGAGGTTTGTCTCTACAGAACACAGGGCAAAGATAAAAATGTTCCCGTTGTAACCCATGTGTCATTGCATTCAGAAATAATAAATCCGTGACATTATGGAAAAAAAAAAATTAAAACAACACAGGGAAAATATGAGGTTTAAATTCTGTTGCAGCTGGAAACATACTGTAATAAAGAATTAACCAGTGAGCCTTGGTCTACACCCTGGTTTTCTTTCATTATAATCTGGCAGGGTATGATTTTATTTTACCAAAGTAGTTGAAGTGGTAAAACATTTACTACATGTGCAATGTTACTCTGTGGCACACTACATGTGCCATCACCATTTCGGGAAAGAGATACAGCAAGGTAAAGGTAGAGCACTAGTTTACCTACATATCTACCAAGCAATTGTACTGGTTTAAATGGAGCCCTGTAGTTAAGGGAACATACTGTGCATGTTCAAATAGGTTCTTGGAAAGCATATTCTGAAGATACGTCTTTTGCAACTACTTGTAGGAATTAATAATAATAGAAAAAGCAGTCTCAGAGACAGAATTGGCAGAATAAAAAGGCAGAACTGAGATTTGCACAAACAAATAAGGCAGATTTTTTTTTCTGAATAATTTCAAACTACATAGTTGAAACAGGCCCTGAGAAGTACAGCAAACAAGATCTGTATAACAGAGGAATGATTTTCTCAAGAAAATTACATTTGGATTCATTTGTAGCCATTTTGCTGCTCCAAGTGATAAAAAGCAAATCACATTTTTTGCGTTCTTTCTTCCGTGCAGAACCTGCTTTGGAAAAAAAAAAAAAAAAAAGAAGAATGTCAGGTTCTTAATTATTATTTTTAAAGTATTTTTTTAAATAAGAAAAAGAATCTGCTGTGTAATTATTAAAAAAAAAAAAAAGAATTAAAAAGAATTAATATCCTTCTGGGAACAGCAGCAAAAAAAAAAATTGGACTGTAGCCTCCTACCTGGTACGGGGCCAGGGATTTTCTTTGGTGAGGCTGTGGCAGGAGGAAGCGGCATGAAAACCATTGTAGACATGAAGAACATTAGCACGGGGGGGAAATTTGGTTCCACTTGTCAGCGAACGCGTACGAGATCATTTTACTTGGCTGGGTAAAGAGCAGCGGAGCTCTGGGCGAGCGGCAGAAGGAGGGACATCCCTTTCCCCACAAGGACCAGAGTTCCCAGAGAACCGCTGCAGGGAAAGGCACCGGCAGTTCTGGCAGCACCAGTTAGAATTATAACTGGGGGTATGAAAAAAAATATTAACTGGTGCATAAGTCACGCTTTATTGTCAGTGTATTTTACAAGCAGTGGTTTTGATTCAGCCCTGGCTTGCCACAGCAACCAGACGGCGCTCGCTGCCCCACCAGGCACCTACAGGACTTTGTGGGGGATGTTTATAGGGTGGGAGGTGCTGCCTGGGAAAGGAGCTTGTTCAGGCATGTGCTGAGTCAATGTATTCCTCTGGCAGCACAATTATAGTGGCCAAAGAGTTATTTATAACCGTCCTCCCGCAACAGGATTCTTGAGGGAGGATGTTGGTGGGGAGGCTGCTGTTCCACGTACACACATCTACACACGCAGCAGCTGAATCTCCCCGTAATGAATGCAGAAAGCTCTGCTGACACTAGGCCTGGGGTGGGTTTTTTTTTTCCCCAAGGAGGTCCCTTGTATCAAGGGAGGGGGGAGAAAGAATGCAGCTCCAACCACAGTTAGTCCACACCTCATCTGAAGGCCTGGAGGCCTCCCCACAAATTGCCATATCTTCTTCATGAACTCATCAGGGCTGACAGCGAGGGGAAGCCTCTGACCATACAAACAAACCCAAATGCTAATGTGGCTTCATCCCTTCGGCTTGCCTTCGACTCACCTCCTCTCAGAAAGCAGCCACCATGCAGCTTCTGAGAGCAGGGGAACAGGAAAAACTTATCCTTGAAAAACTCGGGTCCCCAAACTTGTCACCCCGCAGGAAAGCTGTCCCCAGCTGCCGCCCCTCCGCTTGCTCACGTGGAACAGGTTACAAGGTCAGATCATGGCTTAACCAATTTAACCAGTAACCTACCACAGGTGAAGAATGACCTTCACAGTATCCTCACTTTCTTGTACTCCAGGATACGGGTGACCCAGGTGGGAAAAACGAAACCATCTGAAAATGCAATGGCAAACACCTAACCCCCAAAATTCAGCTTCAGGCAGCAGCGCGGCTTCCCTGCTGTCCTGGCCTGCCAGCAGGTGGGTGAGGAACAGAAAGAGTCCCCAGGCACTCAAGAATGCCTGCCCCCAAGTTTATTTTCTTTGTTTTGCAGTTTCAAAGGTGAGCCTTCAGCCTGCCTGTCTGCTGCCAGAAGGCTCTGCCCTGAGGAGAGCTGCTTCCCCATCCTGAGGTTTGGCACGTTTTTTTCCTCTCCTGGCATTTCCCTGGGCAGGGGGAAGATTTGCGCTTTGCCCTTTGCCTACAGAAAACGTAAAGAAACTGAGAAACAGGTCGGCGAAGGAGGACGGAATGCAAAATCTCCAGGAGAGAGAAAACAAAGCCTGTCTCCCTTCCATCTTGAATATCAGGGTCCTGCCAGGCAGACGGGATGCTCCGCGCGCTTAAAGGTGCAAAGCACATCACAGGGGCTATATCATAGGGGAAAGAAATAGGTCTGCCTGCATTTCAGAGAAAGTAGGACTGGAAGAAAAAAAAAAAAATCACAAGCCAAGCCTTTCTCCACCGTTTTTGTTTTTTTTTCAATACGTGGATCTGTATGTTACAAACTACCACAACAGCAGGAGGAGGAGTCACAAAAAGGAAAGAGGCAACTGATTCCAAAACTGGAATTCAAACCCTCTTGCACGCCACACAGAAATCAGACGAGATAAGTAATCTTTTGTACTGATGGGGCTGAATTAAGAAGCTTCCATTCAGGGTCATTCTATATTTATTTCAGCTACACAAACCCTGGTTTGCTTTTGGGGTTCAGAGAAGCCGGAAAGATTTCGTAACACCGATGTGTCAGAGTTTGATGGCTGGTTTTCATCCCAGACAACATGAGGGATGTACAGCAGTTATTGAAACACGAGTTATGAAAGGAACAGCAGTGATGTTGTCCTTTACAGTTAGTTTTATTCTAAGACTCATGTGCTTTGTTACATTTTCTTTAAAAAAAAAAATCCCTCTCCTTAGCAGCACTAAAATTAGCAATGCCAAGAATAGACAGCAAAATCGTCTTCCTCCCCATTTATTTTGCTCAGATGTGGGTGACGCAGCATCAAGCACAGAGAAGGAGCCTGTTACTCTCATGCCACTGGAAAAACAAGTGTATTACATTGCTGAAATGTCAATTTTCCACCATGCGTGGGGTCACACATCGCGTGCTCGGCTTCTCGTGCCCGTGGCAGCAGCTCACCGACGACACCTCCGCGTTCCCAGCAAACCAGCCCCTGCCCTTTGGACTGAACCATTCCAGCCAACTCCACCTTTATCACTAGCCCTTCGAGGTGTGGCCTGGCCTGGCAGACGGTTGTGTATTTAAAAAATTGCTCATACTTTCTTAACAACAGAATCCTTCACCTCATTGATTTTTTTTTTTTTCTGTGGGTGGGGTTTTTTTTGTTGTGGGGTTAGTGGTTTTTTTTTTATTATCCCATAATCTTCCATCATGCACTCTTCCCGCAAAGATTTTTGGCTACCGTAACAGGGGAAAGGTCACACCTGGACGTCATCCATCACAGCAGCGTTTTCTCGGCACGGCCATTGCACGGGTGGCTGTTTGTTTTGCAGGCTGTGGCAAGCAGGTAGGAAGAACCCCAGCAAGAAAGGTTGCCCGCCGCTGGTGCAGGTCCCCAGATGACTTCTATCATGATTTTAAAGCTTTTTGCCTCTCGTGAAATGCCCTGACACAGAGAGACAGTCTGTTTCAAATTATATCAAATGCCTGCACATAACTCTCATGGGGAGCAGTCCTCCCCAGACACGGGATGGGAGAAGCTCAGGGTGCAGAGAGCTACAGAACTAGGTATAATTGCTATATCCTAGTTACCATTTGGGGAAAATAAATAAATAAACAAAAAGGACTTAGACTACCTTTCTTCAGCAGTTGAGTGAGCTGTGCTGGCAGCCACCTGGCTTTATGCACACTGCTAGAAAATAAACCTGGGGTCAGCACCCGAGGGGTGGGTGCGGAGGGGAAGCCAGAAGAGAGGAGGCAGGAGACTGTACCTATGAGAAGTGACCCACTTAAAGAGCCCCCCTGTCGCTGCCTGATGCTTTTCTCCCCCTGCCCGGTGTGGGATGCCACGATGCACAAGGAAGAGCAGCTGAAAAGCAGTGCAGGAAGCAGACAGTAACAGACCATCAGGCCCCAAAAGCAATGAGTGTTTCCAGGAAGAGGGAAGGCTGAAAGTAGCAGTGGGCACAGAGAAGATGCTACCAGCTCGATGAAGGTGAGAATTGCTGGAAGAAAACGAGAAAGGAAAGCGGACAAATTAGCTGAATAAATTTGGCGGTGAAAACAGCTGGATGAGCCTCTCTGGAGACTGAGAAAAACCAGAAACAGAATGGAGAGATCATCATCATCTGTCCATGCTTATAACGACAGATATGACAACCCGCCCCAGCCAAGCGTTCCCGTCCTGCTGCGGCGCTTTCTCTTCCCAGAACAAAGCTCCTCGGCACTTGCTTCGAGCCCAACAGAAAACTGGCATCTTCTACTGCTCCCTCCTGCTTTATATACTGTTCACGATGTCTTTTTGGCTTTTGTGTTTTCCTTTCTTCCCATCTTGGTGACGATCAGCAAAGAGCTTTACCTGCAACAGCATTGCCTGCGAGGAGGCACAAGAAGAGGCTTCGCTGCCTCCTTTCCAGAGCTGGATCCTCATGGAGTCTCCTTAGCAGCACTTGTCCCTCATCAGATGGCATGTAAGAAATATCCATGTTTAATAGTTAGGGAAAAAAATTTTCATTTAGGTGTTTCTATACCCCAAAGGGTCTGTGTTTAGCTTCAGTTTTGTGCTCATTTCTTCCATTAAGTCCTAATCTCCATGATTTCAGTGTAGCGTTACAGTCTCTCTCTCCCCCTTTACTCCAATAGATTGCCAATGCAGATATTCCTGTCACATTGTAGGGAAAAATCTCACCAATTATATACCTCTCTATATATCAAAATATATATATATCATTATATATCTATAGCAGGCTCAAGAACTATGACAGAAATTGTATTATCACCTAATCTCTATACATCTTCTCTGCATTTTGCAGACCATTGTATGAGAAGCCACGTAAAATGCCTTGTCCCTGAAGTACTCACTTCAGAAGCTGAGTAAATGTCTTTTGAAGGGAAAAAAAATTAGTTATTGGTATTTTCCTGGATGGAAACGGTTTCCACTCCTGAGTAAAGCTCCTCTCTGTCCCTGATGACCATTCATCCTCTCCCCTCATCCTCGGGCTGTGCGGGACAGGGAAGGTGACCCAGCACCAGAGGGCTGAGAAGCTGCCATTGCAACTCCCAGCCACAAAAAGGATGTTAGAAGAGATCCTGGGAATTGCAGACCAGGAATTCTGCTGTCCATCCTTGCTAATGGCAGTAGGGTCTAAAAAAATAAAGCCACTGTGTACTCCTGTACACAGGAGTAAAAATAGTCTGTTGGGAACAAGGCAGCGTGGCTTCTGCAGAGAGAAACCCTGTCTCACCAACCCACCACAGTCCTCAGAGTGCATCGGTGAAGATGGCATATGGGTCCAGCAGACACAGAACAGTCCAGTTTTGAAAAAGCTTTTGATGAGGTTCCACACCAAAGGATATGAGAGAAATTAACTTGCCACAGGATGCAAGGAAGGACTCTTATAGGCAGAAAGTTGGAAGCAGGACATGAAACAAAAGATAAGAATTAATAGTCACTTGTAAGGGTGGAGGGCAGGCATCGGCAAGGTCTTCCTGCTGTGGGATTGGTGGTAGAACTGGCTGTACTCAAAGTTCTCAGTGAGTATCTGAAGAGGAGAACATACAATGAAGTCCTCGATTTGTATGTGACACCAAGCTCTTTCAGGCAAGTAACTCTAGAAGGACTTCATAAAATTGAGTGAGCAGGCGATGGGTCCCTGAGCAGATACTAGAAGGGTTAGGCAGCAATCAGCCTCGAACATCCAAATCCCACTGCTGGGGTGCATTTCTGCCTCACAGCGCTGACACCCCCCGGCACAAACCAGGGGCTGGGGGAGGAATTGAAAGCAAGAAATCACGATTTAGCAGCTTGTGTAGTCTGTCAGCCCTCTGTGCTGCAATAGGTAAAGGGTAAATTCCCTTTCTTTCCCAGCTCCTCCTGCTTTCCCTGTTCATTTGGGCTGTACCCCAAAGCCTGTCCCGCGTTACATCCCCTTTTCCAACACCCAGATGCAGGATCTCGGAGGTTCCTGAGCTCACTTTATTGAGGGAGGACTGATGAGCCCAGGCCAGAGAGAGACCTCTGCTACCACTTAGAGGAGCTGCATCCCTGCTTCCCCTCCCCCAGCCCCTTCAACACCACCCACACAGCAATCCATCAGCATCAGCCACCGAGCATCTGGGGGCAACATGTCATTAGGAACGATGCTGTCTGCCATGTACAGACATAGTAGTGCAAAGAAAAACTGGTGAAAGTAATACCCACCACCAGAGACACCTTATAGTGTGCATCAAGCATTGTTGGGGGGGAAGTGAATGGAAAAGTGGAGGGAAGATACAGAGAGAAGTGTATTCCACACAGCTTTAAAACAAAGCTGTTGGTAAAATACATGCTCAGAGTGATCATGATGTAGTCATCTGATGAAACGGTTTATTTGAAGCAACAAATTAATAAATGAATACCTGCCTTGCTGGGTAAGTCGAGCTGCATTTGCTCCATGATCCCTTTACTGGGGTACAACCCAGCAGAAACAGCACAGGCACCCACACACTACGTTACCTCCAGGTGGGACATCATGGGGCACTTGGTGCTTTCCTCTCCTCTTGAAGTCTTTCACCTTTTTGAGATTTTCCCCAGAGCTGATACTACGTGGCTCATCTCGAGCACGCCTGCTCCTCAGTTTGGGAATGTTTCTTTCCAATTATTTCATATTTGTAATCTCCACCTTATTTTTTCCTTTTTTAACGGATTTCAAAAAATTGGTTGTGCTTGTCACGACACTGTAAGCTCTTAATATGCACGCCTGTGGGTTGACTTTTCAGGCACACATCAGCCTATTGTCGCAGCAAAAAAACCCATCTGTTTGTGAGATGCTAGAACAATTCTGCCAAGACTCAGTAACCAGGTTTGGAAAAAGCAAAGGAGCATAAAAACAAAAGGAGCATAAACTATGACATAGTGTGGAGTGGTAATTTAGAAGGGCTGAAGGAGATGCAAAGAGTAATTTGTCAACTAAACAAAAACACAGGACAAATTAAAGTACATCACAACCTAGAATCAAGAAAGAGAGGGAGTACCCGAGGTCTGGAAAAGCATCAGAAGGAGCTAAAGGAGCAATTTTTGCATCTCTCCCACAGATAAAGTCATGTATAAGTTATGTGAGTCAGTGAATTTGAGTTAAAGCAAATAAAAGAATTAAAAAAAAAAAAAAGAGAGAGAGAAGGTGAAGGAAATCCAGAAGAAAGTGACCGAACCACTATTTTTTTCTGCAAGAGAAAGGGAAGGAAGCAAATGGACCA
>BJBW01004680.1:13311-39375 GCA_004320125.1 Scolopax mira | reverse complement strand
ACTGCTGCAACCACCTGGTCTCAAAGCAGGAGGCAGAGACAACGAGCCCCAAGACCAAACCTGGAGATGGCTACAGCAAGGAGGTATTCCTCATGAAAGGAGACAGAAAACTTGAAGCTTGTGAAAGCAAAGACAGAAATCATTACAATTACATTTTGGTTGACCACGCTTGCAAGTGGTTGTGTGCATGTACTCACACAGGGAGGGGTTACGTTAAGATCAGAGCAGACTACAAACGCGAGCTGTTCTTTCCAAATTTTATACGTTGCTTGAGTTATAAAAAATTAACTTCACCCAACTCAGTAAACTCCCTTCCCTCTTTGTTCATATGCACTCTAGTATATCCATCATTTTTGATCCTCTACTGATTTCCATTGTTGGGGCTTATTTTCTGTGACTTGAGAACCTGAAATTGCGCTATATATCTTTGTAGTTCATTGAACTAACCAGCATTTATTTTAATTTAGTAAGGGAACATTTGGCTGGGTTTGACCAAATAAATACTGTGTCTAAACCAACATGAATATACTTTGCACAAGGCTATAAACCTGTCTCAGAGCTCTAATGATATTGCAAGTCAATGAAGCTTCAGTGTTCTCATTAACATGATTCCATCAGACCTCTACGTTGCATATTATTAATTTTTAACTATAGATTGTAATATAATTTATAGCACTGTGGGGCAACAAAGATTGAATCTTGGTAGGAATCCAACCTTCTAGGTTGATAATGGCTTTAAAACTGACCTAATATTGAAAGGTGAACTTGTACAGAAGCCATCAGACCTGATTATAAATAGGACAACAAGGATAAAACACATCACTAGTCTGTATCAGCAAAGACCAAACTTTCCTTGAGAGCAACGGGCACAGATCTTGACAAAAAATTATGAAGAATTTTGTTTCTGATTTTGACAGAAAAAATAATAAAGAACTTTGTTTTAAAGAAAGACATTAACACACTTTCCCCTCTCCCAAAATTTAATTTTTGCTATAAAAGGAACAAAATATAGCGTAGCTAAAGTTATTCTGGGTATCTATTCTTTAACGCAATTTGGAGGTAGGAGCTAGTAGGAACAAGCACATTTTTATGAAGAAAAACTAAACCTTCAAAATCTCTGTGGAAACCTGTTAAGACCATGGCATCAGTAGACTCACACTGTTCCTCTCCATAGCTCTCTGATGCACGAGAGTGAGCACAAGGCTTTCTGCTACAGACAGATCATGGTCCTCAGCTCTTCGCTGAGCACTCGGTGAGCCCTCGTGATCAGACCTGTGGATGGGAGAGACCACAAACAGCTACAAAATGCATTTAACCCAAGAGTAACCTCTTGTGAAAGGCAGCACAATACGATTTTCTGCTGTAAAAGGCATTCTCATCATCAAAATATGCTTTCGTATTGCTTACATGTATTTTCTAATTCAATCTTTTGTGCAGTATCTAGAAATACAGTACAGTAGTAATAATGTAATTAGTATTTTCACTAGCTAAATTATAGAGCTGACTGCAGAATACAGCATAGTAGCATCAATATTAACAGCTAAGTATTATACAAAAATGACATCAATAGTTTTAGTAATCATGAGAGACATCGTAATTTGCTGTTTCTCCAAGATCCCTTCAAATTGTGTCAGATGAGGCAACTCACAAAATCCCCTGGCTTTTAGCTCAACTCAAATTCTAAAAATCAGCATCTCAAAGATTTCTTAGGCAAATTTTTGTAGGTTCTTCAGCAATATTCCTTTCTGAATATGGCATTAGTTACAAGGAAGTTAAGTTCTGCTGCATCAACCTCATATGAATTTAATTTTCCCAGCACTTCTGCAAGTTAACAAAAGAGTATAGCAGATTCTTCACAGCTGAAGATGATGATACATAAGGATTTTTAATAATTATCCATGACTGTAAAAGCAATCCTATGTCAGTGTAAGAAGTGAAACCATTGGCTTTGCAATCTAGTGCTACCCCACATTTCCTTTCTTCCCGAGTCACATAGTGAGGTCTGAAACCTTAACAACCAAGATACTGAACACCAAGCAGCCTTTAAGGAAGACATTGAGGTGAGCACACTTTCACAGATTCCTCACCTGAAGGGACAATCGTCAGACACCCCTAATGCCCAGAAATCAGAGGACTGCAATTTACACCAGAAGCTGAGGGCTATCCTACAGCATCCTCTATGCCTTAAAAATCCCTTTTGGCCAAGCTAATTCACAACCTCCTACACCAAATCAAGAATACTGAGGATCTACCCACACTCCATCCACTTCCTAATTACAGTAACTTTATGCTTTATTTCACAAAACGAGATTCTTTTTTCCTTCACCAGTTCCATTCAGCTCCTTCAACATTTTGTTCATTTGTTTGTTAGGATGCAGATCTCCAGCAGATTGATCACTTCAGATGAGACAAAGCAATCCCTTGGTAAATCCCTCTGGAAATGCAGAACATATTACATGCACAAGCGTTGAACTCCTTGAATTTCCCCTTTTCAGATCCTCTTGGTTTCCAGTCATTCAGATAAAGAATGGAGCTTTTGTAGGCCAGTTAATCCATCCACTGAATGAAATATGGTAAAGTTTTACACATCCACATGTTCTTTCAAGTCCCCGGTTTACGTCTGTAGATGTAATAATAGCTGTAGTAATGTAGACAAAAATCATGGCTTGGGCCCCCAGAGAAGATCTTTAAAAACTTGGGTTGAAAAGTCCCAATGCTGCAGTCAAAGGAACTGGCAAAATGATTTAAGGGCTGTCTCCACTTACATTTATTTCTGCCAAAGCACTGGCTTAATTTTCTTTGTGTTTCTTAATAAGCCACCTCTGTGAGAGGGACTCTTACTTGAAATGCTTGTACGTCCTAAGCTCAGAAGTAGGCACTGTTGAGTGGTAAGCTGAGACAAACATCCCAAGGTGGTGTCAGGCTCAAGCTGCAAAATGAGCCTGTTCATCTCCTCTAGCATCACAATCACAAACTAGCATGAAAATAGCATTTGCATAATGAACTAAAATGCAAATTTACGTTTTATTCTATGAAATTGAGACAAATGATACACACTTGAAGACTGCCAGAGCATTCATATAGTTTTAGATGATGACTTAAGCCAAATGAGACCTGTGTACATCAGAGCTTGTGAAACACTTGAGGTCAAAAGCAACTCTTGCCCTAGTAACGTAAGCCTAAAATACAAATTAGCAATAATTCTACTGTTAAGGGCTAGATCTGCCTTGTGCAAAACACTTACCTCCAGGGACGACTCCAGCCACAAGGTGCACGTATGATGCAGGGAAGCACCTGCCAGCAAACGAGAGCTGAGGGGTCTCAAATTAGTGGGAGAGGGCTTTGCACTGCCACAGCCTAACGGGATGTGGCATCGTCCAGGAGAGCCCTGTGACAAGAGGCCAAAGAGCCACTGGCCTAGGACAGAGCTGCCTAGCTGGTGTAAAGATGTATTTATGCTAGGTCTGATTGAAATTGTGCTCTGCACAATCAGACCACTTTGAAGGTTTGCCTTGTGCAATCATGTCCTTTGTCAGGAATCAGAAAAAGACTGTGAAAAGACTGCGAACAAATTGTTTAGGCATTGAAATTTAACCCTGTGGAATCCTTACAGTGTAGCACAGTGTGACACAGCAGGAGCACATTTGTCAGGGGACTGAAGCCTCTTTGCTCTCTCTGCACAAAACATATACATCAGCATTGTGTGGTGGGGGTGTGCTCCCGAGCACATGATGCAGCTCCACGTCTACCCTGCTTCCCATCTGCACTGCAACTGCATTCAGCCCTCTGCTGCATCATTTCTGTCCCATTAGGGAAAATAAAAGCTTCAGATCCTTCAAGACTGTCTGGAAGCCCTTCCATTACATTTTCTTTTAGAGATCGTACAAGATTTGATTTTTAAATACTCACAATGCACGTGAGAAAATTATTGAGTATTACACCAAGCTTTTTAAGAGACCTAATGTTTTCCCACTAGGGTTCTAGCATTAATAATCTCCGAATACAAACACCAAAAACAAAAAGGCGTTTGGCAGAAGCTCGTCAGTTCCAAGACTTTTCACTCTGATGTGGGCTAAGGAATGAACCCAGCTGGTGTCTTTTCTATACAAGCATGCATGACACCAACAGTTTCCCCCTCAGTTAGGCTCCATCCAGCAAGGTGCTGTGCATCCCCTGCTCCTCTTGAAGAGCACAGTCTCTGAGAGCACCAAGCACCTCGCAGCAGGAGCACAGCCCTCTGTAGAATTTGACCTCAACACAAGATAGCCCATCAACATTTCTGTGAACTGCTGAAAAATATGCTGACAAGAACAAAAGCAAATAGTCTTTTGGAATTTGGCAGAGAAAAGCCACTCTAAATCATTTCCAACTGCAATAAGTCTTTGCTCCTGTTTTACGAGTAATAGAAGAGACTATTCCTGTTTTATAAACTCATTCAGTTAATATGTTTAAGAAAGTAGACAAATTTCTCTCCTGTGGGGGTTTTCAAATATTGTCTTTCCTTGTGGCTGCCAGTATTTCAACATCCCGTTCCAGAAACACTGTTTATTACTCTTCGGAAAAAAAAAAATATAAGAAAAAAATCCCACAAAACCTGCTGCATAGAAGGAGAAGAAAAATGGTTAGAAGAACAAAAATGGTAAATGACAGTTACATATTAGGAAATACTAAGGGGTTGTGTGCTGCTTCCTGCTGCTACAGTACACCAGAGGAGTAAGTGGAATGCAAAAGTCTTTTCACTTTACATAAGGCAGAAATACTTCCAGGATGTTCTACAGACAGGCAAGAGCTCATACCTCCAATACCCTCCACCTCAATGTGATCTGCAACTTCAAGACTAAGTTCCAAGTGTGTTTCAACTCAATTCTGCAGCAATTTCAGCTCTTGAAGAATAAGTACCGAGCAGCTTTAGTCCCACCACTCAAATCAGTGGGTCGGTTCCCTTTGTGTCCATGGAAGTTCTAAGTTCACTCTGTTCTTTCCAAGTGGAACAACAATGCACACACCAAACAGTGCATTGCTCCTTCCCTCCATAGTGAATCCTGCCTTAATTAGGAGGACTTTTGCAGAAGATGTATTATCTATCAAGACCACCACACTATCGTATCATGCAGAATCCAGCCCTTCTATCATCATCAGATCTGATAATGTCTTTATTTAGCGGCTACTAACATCTTTGGAGATACAAAATCCCACTGCATTAGTTTCTGAAAGGTAGCAGTAGCAGATATCTCAGTGCAGAATGGATTCTATAATTAGAAAAAGCGCAGGGGCCAGCTTTTTCCCCTCATCAAACTTGGGAAGCTCTAAACAATATGCAAAGGCAAAAGGGGAAAATGGTTACAGTACTGAAAAGGCTAAAATTTGAATGAGATAATAACAAACCTTTCTTGTGGAAGGAAAAGGAAATGACTGATTCTAAAAAGGCTTCTGTGATAAATCATCATCCCTGCATGAAATTCCATTCATATATGATGCAATATCTAGTAGTAATGTTAGAGAAAACCAAAAAAGAATAAAAAAACTTAGCAACAAACAAGTTTATAAAGAACAAAATATAGCTTGCCAGAATTGCTGAGTTCTTTCAGTAGCTCAATCAGTAGAAGGAGATTTCAGAATCAAACAAGAGTTTCAACAGCTGTATTTGTATTACAGTCATAAAGGCATAAATGTGAAATACAGCTCCAATAAAAAAATGAAGTTTATATAACTGGATGGTAATTTTCCACCCTTTCCAGAAGTAGCTCAGAATATCCAGGGGAATAATACCTGAAAGAGAAAGATTTTGTTTGTGCATTAGACTACAAGGCATGTTCTGTGCTGAGTAATGAAACACTATTCATATTTCTGTTGATCAGAAAAAAACTCTAGCATTAAACACTGGTCAAGGAATTCTACAGTTATTCCCTTACAATGTTTTAAGGGCCTGCTTTTAAAACTTACATTATCATTTATACTTGGAAGTCAGGTTTTCAAAAATGCGTTTAGTTTCTTTTAGGGCATGTAGGTAAGAGGCTAGTTTTTAGATAGATTCAGCAGCAATAAGCATCGTCTCTACTGAGCAATGTAGATGTTAACTTCTTTTGAAATTATGGCCTTTAATAAAAAAGCATGAGTTTACACAAAACCATAGGCTGCCAGCTGACAATAGTCTACTGCTGTTCGTCAAATGTAAGCGTACACCCCAAAGCTAATGTGAAGTCTACATCAATGCGAGACACATTGATTCTGGAACAAAAAAAATTATCACAATGACCTTCTGTCTCTAATGCCAACTCAAGGACGGAGATTATCCAATAGGTTTTCATTAGAGTAGGACTCTATAGTGCCATTATTGTCCTGCTGTCATTCAGTTGGTTTTTCCACAATGGACCAACTACATGTTTCCAACATGCAAGCATCACCAAAGCTGCATTTAGTTCTTGTTTTCCAGGTTAAGAGTATCTGAAGTTTATTACTGTGTTATTCTAAAAACATACATCTAGGTACATTTCTGGTTTTGCAAGCATGTAAATTGTCATCTCTGAGCCCTGGGAGCTTAAACTATAAAGAGAGAGAAACATACTTCCATGTAATACATGCCTAAAATGTATTCAAGTAAAAATCCCCAGTGTTTTCACACTGAAGGAAGATCCATTTACCTTGTTGATTTTCATTTTCTTGATGATTTCTGCATAATGCAACTCTCTTTAAAACTCACATTAGTTCTCTGATTTTATAGCTAACTTTTCAATGCATTATTATATTCAGTCTGCAAACAGCCTAAAATAACAGGTCTCCAGGACAAACCCGGAGCTGGAGTCTATTATAGCAGCTGTGCCTCAGGCAGCACAACCAACATCAGGCAGCAGCACAAAGAGGCAAGCAAGAGATGCTCGAAGGGGCCCTTTTCTTTATTACATCCCAGCCTACACGACTAACCTTGCTTCATTTACAGGGGAAAAAAAAAAAAAAAAAGCTGCAACAAAGAAACGTTAATTATATCCAGAAGAGCGTAAGCAAATGTCCTTTTTTCCTCTGAAGTATTCACTGCAGAATAAAGTGTCTTTATGATTTTGCTTTTACCCATTTGACAGCCACTGGCCTTTCCTTGTGGAGACAAACAGGGCTTCATTTTGCATGACTTAGTTTGTAGCTACTATTAGCTGAAGAACTCTGTTGCTATAATTAAAATTGATGATGCAGATTTTCAGAGCCTGTAGAGGGAGTGCACGAGTACAACATCCTTTTGATGTGTTGATGGAGTGAAGGGCTGGTAAATGGATATCTAGAATCTAGGAGGGCATTTCTCTCATTATTACAATTTAGGATGGTGACATTTTGACTGTAAGCTATTTAATAGTGTTTCTGTATTCATTAAGGGCAAAGTTCAACTTGGTGCAGACAGCTGGTGTATGGTCCTTTTATATAACACTTAAGCCTCATGATGAGGCTGGGGGAGGAAGGGCAGCTGTGGGCAAAGCAACTGTGCAGGAGAGCCCCTGGACCCTCTGTACATCAGAGGAAGTTTCAAAGGAGCCTCTGAATACACTAGTTCAGACAGGCTCTTAGGGAAGTCAAGGATGCATCAAAAGATTCATCAATACCTGTATTTTGGAGCCTGAGTAATCCACAAATAAGTTACCAAGATAACCTAAATTTCCCACAGACATTCATTAATATGAGAGCGGTTGTGCCGAAGCCTTAGAGTCTGTCTGGGTGTGGGTGTAGGACTGAGTTTTCTTCCCAGTTTCCTGCAAGAGCCTGATTATTTGGGCTTTACAGACAAAGAAATTTGATTCCAAAAACAATCAGAAAAGAGAAAGTGTTTGAAAATATGTCTAGCAGTCATGCTACCACTGGGCCAGTTAACCAAAGTTACGCTGTTTTATTAAAAGCAAAGTTCATGCAGAAGTTAAATTAATATTTTAAATCCTTGTTTTGTGCTTTTCCTGTGAAAAACATCCAATAATATTGTAAGTATGAATGTTTTAAATTTCATTTTCCTTACCTCACTATTTCCTCTGGATAGCAATTATTAATAGTGTTGATATATTCCTGAAGAAGTGACCCAGGCTCCGCTTTTATTTCTTGTACCTTTTTAAGTCCACCAGTTGTTACAAAGAGACGACGTGCTTTACTGTCATGTGGTAACACCTACACACAGAAAAGTATATTAAAAAAAAAAAAGAATATTTTCTTCTGAAGGAATCTCTGTGCTACTAGGATCAAATATTGCTTATCTGCTTTTAATTCAGAGGACAGATAAAATGGAACATCAGAGGTACAACATCTGTAATGACTACTGTAGTTTAACACCCAGTTGTACAGGAAAAAAAATCATAAACCAGGCCTTTATGGTTGTAACATAATTTAACATGCAGTTTAATATATAACATATATAAAAATAATGAATTGAATATTTATCTTTAAGCAAATAATATTTCTTGAATTATTCCTACGGAGACAATAAGATTGTGGAGATTAAATAGATAATAAAAACAGAACACTAGCATGGAATAACAACAGCATCTGTTCCACTTAAACCAAGTTATTCAGGTCTTTTATGTCAATTCCCACAGTTTAATTGTGGAGCAGAATTTTATATCACTATAATGATCTAGTATAGATTAGTGCATGAAAACAATACTGAGAATTGTTGCAAGTGAACAATGCAGCCTTGAAGCATTACATGCTACTATTAAATTCCGAGATATTAAAATCCTACAACACACTGTGTAGCCATGGAAGCCTTTAAAAAGCAGACAGACACAAACACACAAAGCAAAAACGCAAAGTTTCTGCAGCCAAAGGGGATGAGAAGCAGAAAGGATCAGACAATACATTCCGCGCTCCCCAAGTGATGCCAATATGCAGCTCGGTCCAGAGGATGAGGAGGGAGGGAGGGAGGGAGGGAGGGAGGGAAGTGGGGGCTGGGCCAGGCACAGGAGAATGACAGCATGTAGTCCATAGGCCCATAGGGCTGCAATAATATTTTAAAAAAAAAAAAAAAAAAAAAAAAGGGTGGAGGGAGGTAATGCAAGACATCAGCTGCATCTACAACAAAACCAGATGGGTTTAAAACCAGCTCTGGGAGTTTCATACTGTAGGGGCAAAAAAAGCATTTTGTAAGCCTTCACACTGGTCAGACAAATCAAGCCATAAATTTGACTGTATCTCAGTGTTAAACAAGGGCCTTGAAGGAGGAAGGGATTTCCTAAAAGGATGAAGGAAAAGAAGGGTGAGATTTCTGCCATGCATATAGGCAAACAGCCTTCATTTCTCTGGTCCCTTTAGGCTTTACAAAAATCAGCAGACAGGTAAAGAAAACACATAGAGGGGAACGTAGAGACTTCTCCCTGTTATATGCTCCATAGAAGTGTCAGGAACAACTGTGATTGCTTCGGTGTAGGAATTGAAAAGATGGCTGTTTCCATCTATCTCCCACAACAAGAACTCCCAAGTAGGAACTAGCAAGGAGACAGGATACGGCCCTTTCTCTGCCTTCCTCCTCCACACTGTGACTCCCAGGCTGAATAAGATGGCAGAAAACTCTCTTGGAAGAGGCCTTAATGACAGACAGCACCTCTGAGACACAGTCCCTTCCCCCAGTCCAAACTGAGACAGCACACAATTGCACAGACCCTGAAAATAATGCTTAAATGACATAGTCCAGCACCAAGAACAGATAGCATCCCACTCGGAAGCATAGCTCAGAAAGAAGGCTTTTACCATGCTATAAATAAGCCCAGAGAAGAAATCCACCATAGGCCTAAGAATAGGAAATTTCCAAGCTATGGTATAGGAGAGAGAAATGCTTTTACTGCAGAGAACTTAATTTTAAATGTATATTTCAGAAGAGCAAATGCCAGACAAGTACAGTTTGTTTCATACAATGTAGGAGACAAAGAAAAATAAAGCAAAACAAAAGATCAGCTGTTATGAAGGGTACAAAACCACTTCAACAGCAAACAACATCCAAATCTATACACTGGGTAACCAATTACTATGCACTCAGCTCATTAATAGCTCCAGTCAGCACGCAGAAGCAAAGGGCCCTGGGTTCTGTGCAAATCTCCAGGCTTTGTGCAGACTTAGCAAGAAGACAGGACAAACCTAAGTGTGGCAATGTAATCAGGAATCTGCACTACAAACAGTAGTGCTCCCAGACCTGTGATAATCAGAACCAAATACCAAGAGTGTTTTACTTGGCCATTTCCAGAGAGAACATCTCGCCAAGACAGCCTGGTACCCCCTGCTAACAGATTGCACTGCAGGGTATTGCACAAAAGAGAGTCTACAGTTAAGCAGGATTCTCAACAGCTGGTGAACATTGCAGACACTGGCAATCTCCTGAATAGTTTGCAATTACTTAAATAATTTGAAATATTTTGATTAAAATTTATCACTGTTTACATGCTGTGCTCAAATCAACAAGGTAATTAACAACAAATACTTTCAAATCTGAGAGGGATGAGAAAAGATTTGGTATTTTTGCACTTACTTTATTGAGACTCAAAAGCAATGAGGATAAAAGCTGTGAAGACTTTAGATTATTGTAAAATAACTGACTTAAGTCACTCCTGTACAGACAGCTTGTACTTTATCTAAAACAGATGTGATTGGGATTTACGTGATACATTGGCTCAGTGAAAATATTTGCACATGGGTTAATATTCCACTTAATCTCAAGAGGCAAGGAAGAAAAAAAAAAACACCTTGCTTATAAGCAACTGTTTTCCCAGACTTAGGATGAATTATGGCAGATTCCAAATGAAACAGCATCCAGGTTTATCAGGTAAGAGAACGGGATGCTCCAGACTGTTTCTCAAGAGGGTGCTTGGAGATCCTGAGAAAACAACTGGGACCTTTACAGAGACCTCATCTTTGGAAAGATAGCTTCCTTGCTAAATGGAAAACAATTAACATATTACTCATCAAGAGAGCTTTTCTTACCTTACTAAACTGCCCAACAATATGTTTCATAATATTGGGAGGGGCATCATGCAGCAATGGTTCAAGTGCTGGAAGATACGTGCATTTCTGAAGGATGTTCTTTAAGGCCCTTTTAGTCTATAGAAATACAAAATAAAATTTCTCTAGTAAGACATCAATGAAAAACACAAGACTTCATGTTACATATCACCGAAGTCTGATCAAAAAAGCAAATTGATCAGAATTCTGAAAGACTATTTTCTAAACAAAAACTATGATATTTATCAGGTCACTTAATAAAGAATCAATTTTCCACTTAGATTTATTAAACCTCCAGAACATCATATTATTATTGCCATCTACAGTCAAACTAATGGCAATTTTCCTCTGACTACAATGCAAGCAGGAGTAGATCCTTTAAGTAAACTGAAATACTGTAACCTTGTAAGAAAGCTAAATCAAAACACATTTTAAAATACTGTATTTTAGAAGTGGCTTACTGGGAGAGTCTGCTGGTCTGGGACAACACGGTGCAGCACCATTCAGGCAGGGAGGGAAAGAGGGTGAACCAGTTGTACATCAAGTGCTTAGTTTCAGAAAACAGACTCCATGGGGACTGCTACAAGCAGTATTGACCTTCCTGGGTAGGATTACAGGTACAGCTAATTTGGCCTTGATATTTTGGTGACCACTGAGAATAACTATACAAAAGTTATTTTACGTGGAATGTTATGGTTCAGTGGAATGCACAGAAACATAGCACAACATGGGAGACTGTCACATTCTACTCTTCAGTTGGTTTGCTACTGTCGCTCAAAAATATACTTTGCCAAATTGCAGCTCTACTAGCTCCAAGGCAAGGAAGGTCCTAAACACGAAGAGTTGCATGTTTGCAGAGCTCTGAGTATTTGTTAAAGTTTTATTATAATAATACAAACATAAGCAAATCTACTGCAAGGACTATAACATTTTGTACAGGAGGTTATAGTTTCAAAAAAAACAAGTAGATTATTAGAAATTAGTCACTGACAAGAAATTATAGCATTTAGGGGTGTATGCAACTCTAAACTGGGAAGAAAACAAGGGACTAAGCTGCTGTGGGTGTACCATATGATTTGGTATGCACCATACTCACACCCGTTAGGGACCAGTCAGGCCTAATAAACGACACACAGCCCTTGAGCAGCCTATATCCAGGAAATCTGTGACTCGATGAACATCAATGGACGTACCATTTAGTAGCTCTTAAGCACTTATACCTGTTGATTACAATAAGTATCTCACACTGCGTGTATTACAAAAATACTTGCTTTCATTTGAAGATCATCTGAGCTGCGTATGTCCATGTACATGGACAGGAGCATGGGCAGCACGTTTGCTACTGCAACAGCACGTGCATGCTCAGGAGTGTGTCTTCCAATCTGTCCCAAGGCCCAGACAGCTGCTGCCTTAAGGTGATCTTCATGTTCTTCTACCAAACAGGCACACAGTGGTGGTATTCCCTAGAGCATTAATCAAAAGCACAACCTTTACAAATCTATACCAGGGAAGGACAAGTTGGAACTGATACAGATGGCTAGAAAATGTTTGTCTATTTACACTCCTAAAATAAGCTCTAAGAGAATGCATGCTAGTGGTGTCATGTTTTCACAACATCATGACTAGCAAGAATTTTGAATAAATCTTAATAAATGTAACTAAAGAGAGAAACAGATTCAGTGTTCTAAAATAGAAGGCAGTTTGAGCTAACGCACAAATTTAAGAGATAAAAGAAATACATGACATAATTCAGGCTGTATTAAGGGTATAGGCTTCAGTTCTGTCAGACTGAAAATGAAAGATTTTGAGTCTTTATGAACCTATGAAAGCAGTTTAAGATAAGAAGGGCTCAATATTTTTTTCAATCCACAGAACTATATTTCAACTTATAAACTTCTTGAGTCCACTAATTCATGTTTGACTCATCCAGTCACTTCCAGAAACTTCAAATCGAGTTTCAACTCGATTTGAAAATATCAAGTGATGGAGAATCCTCACTCACATCCAGCTGATACTGAAGTTCTTCTGGTTCAGGGTCATAGTCTTATTCCTTTCTCCACAGGATTACGGAGCTACTTAGTGGCTGATATTTTATGCCAGGACACTTCAATAGGAATCATTTCATGCTACTTTAGGTAAGGCAAGGCTACTAAACCTCTAACTAGAAAACCTTTTTCTCCATCCCATGGATCATTTTTTAGCCTTCTCTGCACACTTTTCAGGGGGTTTTCAAGATTTTTTTCAAATACAGACAACAGAACTATATGCACTAGTACTAAAGATAGACTAACTTCTCTTTTCCAATAATGTTTCATTATCCATTCTTTAATAC
Source organism: Scolopax mira (assembly GCA_004320125.1). NCBI lineage: Eukaryota > Metazoa > Chordata > Aves > Charadriiformes > Scolopacidae > Scolopax > Scolopax mira. The sequence goes on along the minus strand of BJBW01004680.1, from coordinate 26,090 downwards.
TTTAATACTGCAAGGGAGTGAATTGTCTTTTTATGGGTTGGTTGGTTTTTTTTGGCCACTACATTGCAGCAGAAAATGACAACAAAGTGTTTGCCCAGTATGACCCCAAAAATAATTCTTCAAAATATCTTTCCAGGATACAGTACCACAGAATGGAGCTATCACTTTACATCATAACATCGGAGGTGTGTAACTCCATGTGGTTGTGCCTTTCTTTCAGGTGATTCCAGTTTATCCAGCCATGTCCTCAGCACTATGTACCATTCCACAAGCTTAGTCTCATCTGAAGGGAAAGGACTAGGTTTTGGGTTTATTTGGGTTTCATTTGTGGATCATTCATTAAAATATTTAAATTCATGAGAGTTTGCAGAGAGCCCTAGAAAATCTTTCACTGCGCTCCCATTCAGTTACAGTAGCACCATTATAATTCTTCAAAATTTTATCACTAAGGTGCTTCCACATGAACTTAGTCCTGGATTCATCCCACTTATGTCAAGCACTCAACAGCAGGAGCATATCTGCTCTAGACATCCCTGAAAATGGAGAGACAGAAACACATCCGAAAAGAGCCTCTAGAGAAGGCGAGAAAAAAAGTGTCTATTTCTATAGTTTTTAAATGCAGAAGAGCATTTTTTGATCAATCTTACCCTCCCTGCAAATTTACAGATTGAGTAAGTTGAAGTAATTTCCAATTTTTTACTTGTGTTCCTACTAGAAGCCATTTCTGTTCCTCTGTTTTTATTGTTGTGTTGTTTCCACTCATACAGTATATCTTAAATGAGTGTGAAAATGGGCCAACAATGCTCAGGGAAATCTCTTTCTCCAGTCATTAGTTAGTATTATTCATATCAGAATATTACGTCAGACACTAATTTCACCCACTCGGAATACTGCAAATTCTCTCCCCTCTATATCATTGCCCAGCAGAATTTATTTAAACCTGAAAATGCATTTGAAATGTCACTTGCACAGCAGAATCAAACCATACTACGTTAGGAACTGAGGTCATTTCAAGTCTGAAGATTTCTGTTGCCAGACTACTCTAGCAGTACTAGCAGAGTTGTTCTAGTGCAATGAAGAATGTGCCATTAAACATTCTTGTTTCAAACGGGGTTTTGATGTAGCCACAAATATTCATTTTAAGAGGAAACAGACCAGAGAAATTCACTGACTTATTTTCTGTACCCGTGCAATTGCAACACAGAAAAACCATGCACTGTAATACAAATGGATGTTCACAAACCAATCCAGGACATTTTATAAAAGGTTCAACTTTATAAAGACACGCTTTGACCAGGTTACCATGTAATTTCATCTACAACAAACAGCAATATTAGGCGAAAGCGCATTTGTCAACAGCAAGTATGCAATTCTGTCACAAAATATATTCTCTGCCTACATTAATTTGTATCTTTTTTCTCAGAATACCCCTGAAGAATTATAGGAAGACAACAAAGTGATGACTAACCTTGGAGACAATCACTGCCATTGACAGGTTCTCCGAATGAGCTGCTACGTAACCAAGCACCATGATGCCAGGCAGCCTGACAGTCCCTCTGCAGCTGCCAATACAATCAATCACAGCAGCAACTCCACCTGCATTTACTATAAGCTGTGAAAGCTGAAAAGATAAACGGAAGAGATTACTGTGAAGTATTATCAACAGGCATAAAGCACTGCATTAGAAAAGTCTTCAGATTTATTGCTCCTGATTTATAAATAAAGCGATCTATCATACAGACTTGGGGGCACTAAGCGCAGCATGAAGTTCTTGGGAATTAAGCTGGTTTGCTACTCTGTTTTTGATTGACTTTACTGCAAGGAAATCAGGACTCTGGATTCTTGATGCTTTACAGAATGGAATGACACATTCTCAACTCCATTAGTATATACCGAAGACTCATGCAAATGACAGCCTAATATAATAATAATGAATGCCCCTGAAGACACACCTATTGACCCAGATATTCCAAGTCAACACGGAACATTCTGTGCAAGGACAGAGGGAAAGGCCCAATTCTCCTCTCTCCTGCATTCTAGATAACCTCTGTGGCACAAAAGCCTTTGTGGATCCCCCCTACTGAGGCATGAAGCCAAAGACAACTGTCATGGATGCAATGGACTTCATCATTCTGCTATGCTAGGGTAATTCTGAGGGAGGTTTTCAGGGAACACAGTGGATGGGCAATGGAGTTTGCCCCAGAATTGCCAAATTATACAGCCTTGCTTATAAATGATAATCACGCCCACAGTATTTGATGTTTCCTGTGTGTATCAAGGTATGCCACATGTTTCTTTCCAAAAGGTATGGCTTCTCCTATCACTTGAGGGACAGCAGTAGTGTATGTATGATACCAACAATGCATAGAAATTAAAATAATTTCATATTATGATTGTTTCCTTCAATCTTGTTAGACATGTCACATTTGTCCCAAAGACTCCAAAGCAAAAGAAACATGTTCTTAAAAGGCCAAATCAAATGAACAAATCCAAAGCATGTGGATTTCCAATCCCGTTGGTTTGGATAAACATAAAATCCACCATTAGAGCCTTTAAAAGGGGTTTGTTTTCTTAATGAAACAGCTAGATGAAATTTAAAGTAATAACTTTGAATTAATTAACTTAGGAAAAACTGTTCACGTGCTCGTGAACCGCAGCCAGTGATGACTGAGTCCCACGTCTGGGCACAGAGCTCCTGCACAGACGTGCTTCCTGGTGCTGTGAGCCTCAGGCCCCGCTGCAAGCCCCCCAGATCCTCACCTTCACCCGAATTTCACTGCGTAGGTAGGAAGAGAGCTGAGATCCAAAAGCTCCCGTGACTGACACAGCCAATTCCTCTAGAAATATTGTTTGCCCATCTGACTCTGCCGCAACACATTTTGCTAGAATAGAGTTGCTCAGAGGCAGACAGAGATCACCATCACCCAAAATTCCAACGTGGACTGTGACTTCCTGCTGGGAGTCACCCGGATACTTCCTACAGTACTTTTGGAGAGCTGCTAGAAGGGACAATTCCCCTTGCATGGAGCATCCTGTGCTAGCAGCTTTTCTGACTTAACCTGAAGGCTTGTGAGAATGGCCTCTGCCTTCCCACTCTAGTGCCCCGCTTTGATAATTTCTTCACTTTTTGGAGAAAGTGAAGTTGCATTGCTCATGAGGTACAGGGAGAAAGCAGGAAAAGCGACAAGACCGCAACCTTAAATCACCCTCAGCTTCAAGATTAACAGGCTGAAAAAACAGCACAATATTCATGTTTAATCACTTCTCGAGTGTTAACCTAGTACCATGATTCTGAAATGGCTGCACTCATATTAGTGTGTTCCACAAATACATTGCTTGTGTTTCATTCCACAACCATATTTAGAGCCTTTCAATTATTTGTACGCTCTGACTGATTAACCTACTTAGAATTATTTGGTTTTCCTATTTATTTTGTGTTGACTTTGCCGAACATCCCCACCTTCCTATATCAATTATTGGCAAAAAAACTGCAAATGCTGAGACTCAAATTACAAACTCAAGCTAATAAAAGAAACTACCATCAATTTAATAATAAAATAAGAGCATTTTTGACCTTCACTGACATTGGAAAAATAATTAAAATGTGATCGCAGCACTGCAGAAAATTTTTTTTTAAGAACACACACCCTCTACTATTGTTATAGGATGATCTTGTCATTTATTAGCTGGTACTATGACTTCTGTGAGGCTTTCCTCATGATATTTTTAATATCTAGGACTGACAATACTGTCAGCCTAAAACTCCCTCTCTGTGCAGATATTTTATGGAATGGAGTAGCTAGGTATACATTATATGATTCCCAGTTTCCTAACCCAATTCATATTCAATACACATCTCATAATATCAGCAAGCATTTCCATATTTTTCCAATGAACATGCCAAACAGCTATTTGCCCTCCTTTTCAAAAAGCAAATGACAGAATAATCCTGTATTTTATTTAAAGTGTAAAATCTAATGATGTGACCTTGTATTTGCATTTTCAAGGTTTTACCTCAGGCGTGTGCTTTGCTATCTCTCTAATTAAAGTTGCACCATTTTTCTTGACATATTCATCTGAGTCCTTCAGGCATGTGAGCACAACTGGGAAAATTTCTGCTTCAACCACCAGCTCGGCAAGATCCACTGAATGCTTTGCTATTTGGCTTAGAGCTGACAGCACCTGACGCTAGTAAATAAAAATTGTTATAAAATCAATAGTATACAAACATCCCACAACACACACTCCTCCTGCACACAAAAATCTATTGCATCAAGGAAAACAAAGCAGGATAGGGAAAACAATTACAGCTATTTTACAATTCACTGAGTCAATTCATGCACGAATATAATGGCACAGAACATTCACTGGTTCCTGAATAAAAGTTTCTCTTTTGTTTTATCCCATTCAAGCTTGCTATGTATTAAAAAAGAAAATATATATACACACCATTTAAAACTATAATTTAAAATTTATTGAAAACTATAGAAAGTATCTTTATTTGGTCTGTCAGATTTTACATTAAAGAATTTGTAGCTATTTGTTTGAAGTGGCATTTTTATGTTGTTTTCTGTTTCTGTTAGAACCAGGCAGAGAAATTAATTAGATTAAGAAACAATTTTTTTTGTCAATTAAACTCCAGTGATTAAACCTTCGACAACAGCTATTCACATCAGATAGTACATTCTGAAATACAATAATACATTTAATATTAACTGGTTTATAGCATAATCTTAAGTATGCAAAACCTTTTTTGTAACTGAATGGTGCGAATTTTATCTATGAAAAATATCTGTTGCGTTCTTCATATACTATGTCATTCTAAAAAAAAAATTAACAAAATCCACTTTAAAGATTAGTTTAGCTGTTCCTCACAGAGCGGCAGTTTTTATCCAGTAGCCAAATCTGTGAATATGTTGAGAACTCTTCACCATTAACTATGTAGTTACATTTTGTTACCACCCAAAACAAGAGCTTCCTAAATAAATACGCACATCGGTGTCTTTGATTCAGATTTTAAAAAATAATTTTTAAATGTACCTTCAGTTTAGCATCAGGGTTCAGGATCATCTGAGCTAAGTGAGCGATAGCTCCTGCATCCACTACTGTCTGTGCTAACTCTGGAGAATGCTTTGAAATATCACTGAGAGTTGAAGCAGCAATCCTTTTCAAAGCAATTTCTGGCTCCTGGATACAGAGCACTAAAAGAGGAACAGTTCCTGCATCCACCACAGCTTGTGACAGTTCTGTAGGTCCAAGGAAAGTAATTAAGTGAGTATGGGTGACTGACCCTTGTGCAAGCCATTTTTCACCCTGACAGATACAGCAAAGGAAAAAGGGGAGGGTGTAGTTCACTGTCTCGACATCTGCATTTCAAATCAGCCCTCCTGGTTTCATAAACCGTGTGGACCAATCCACAACTGAAAAGAACGCAGGTCAATAGATGGACCTCCATTTACATGCACACATTTGAGGTAGATTAGGCTGAAATGGTTTGTTATTCTGTTTTCTTTTTCTTTTTTTAAAGTAAGCAGATGTCAGCTGTTTAAACCCTGGCTATTCTGCACTGATCAATAGGAAAGCATTTTATGCATGGCTAACAACAACACAGAAAGCCAAAGTACCAAAATTTTACCAACCACCTAATTAGAGAGCATTTTACCCTCTTTAAATGATAAGCAGATATTAGCATAGATCAAATGCCAAAAACAGAAATACAAAAAACATACATAAAAGGTTTATCTTACACAAAAGACTGGAAAAACAGAACTTGCTGATGGAAACTAGGTTTTGCTACAATATATGGGGCAAGACTGAATTTAAACTTAATGACATGAAAATGTTATCATACACACTTACACAAATGAGAAATATCATCAGTGGGATATTGTGTGTCTAAGATCAGCACAATATCATTAAAAAACTGCACCTTTAATAAAAAGGAAAAAAATAATAATCTGAGCATATGATTAGCTGACACGGACAAAAATTACACTATTAGAAATTCATTAGCTCTCTCTGTCTATGCAGCATTAATCACAGTCTTAAAATAAGAATTACTGGATATCAGAAGGAAAATTTATACTATAGCCATGCTATTTTAAAATAGTATTGAAAAAGTGGTAAAAATCATGGGGGATTCAATAATCTATTAGGTTCTTAGTTCAGTTTTGCTACACCTTATTATGCATATCCATTATTATCTTTAACATTTATCTTGACTTACAGTGCCATGGCAACATATGGCTGTTGTATTTCAAGACTCTAACTTAGCTTTTGATTTATAGTCCATCCATAAAGAGATTTTCATACTAAGAAAAATATAGCATACTTCATTAAATATACATAGACCAATATAGTTTTTCATGAAATCTGTAAGTCATGTCATCATTACGTTGTTAATATCCAAATAATGTTCCTGACCAGATTTGTTTTCAATTAGTGAATTATAGCCACACACTCCAATCCATGCGATAAGTCAAATATTTACCCTGCATGTTATTTTATGATATATTTTAAACAATGTATAAATATTACATCACAAAATTGTAATAAATAATGCCTTCATTTTTAAACTAATACAAAATTAACCCTTCAAAGTTCACTTTTCAAAAAACTATTAGTCTGAAAATGCAGAGCATGCACCCTCCAAATACACACAAATCGTAAGATATCAACTAAATGCTGAAATGCTGCCAAATGCTGTGTCTGCAATTTTACAAATTTGAAGTAAAATGTACTTGAAACATATCTGAAAACAAACCTGAAAACCAGCTAATCAATCTAAGTGGTATAAGTTACATTCAGCTTTTCATGGAAGAAGCCAAGGGGAACATGTCATGAACTACTGACCAACAGTACAGATTAATCCATCTGATTGTGCCTCAGAAGCAACTTCAGAGCAACCAACTCAATTGCCTACAGTCTGCCAAAGAGATGCAGATATCAGTAAAATCAAATCAAGGGGGACAGAGTATAACTAGAAGAATGGGTTTCTTCAATGCCTTATGAGCTGAAATCCTAAAATTCATGTAGGGAGAGAAAGATAAATACTTTTGGGTCACAGCTATGCCTAGGCATGCAAAAATAACCATAGAAGTTATTTTAAAAGAGCAAACTAAATCTGATTCAATTTAGACCAGCTCTTGCTGTTAGAAGTCTGATGGTTACTGTTGGTCATGGTTAATTAAATGGTTGTTCTTCCAGTGGTGTTTATAAGGTTCATGGCTAATAAATTACCACATGGAGGGCCAGACCATGTGTCAAAAGAAAGTCAAGCAGTAGATGGACTGTCAGAAAAACAGGAAAGCCAAAGCAGAGACAAAAGAAAACGCAGATCTTTTCATTGCATTCCCCTGCAAACTCAGCCCAAAACTATGACTTTAAGTATTAATGATTCTATGATAATTGCGGTTCTTTTTTGCTCAAAAAGAGGCTCAATTAACCTGCCCACTTGGTAGAAAGTCTTTAATTCAGACTATACATCAAAGAATTAATGAAATTTTGCTATCCAATTACAAAACACAGAATAAAATTTAAAAAAAGATGGCTGAGAAAGAATTAAAAGAGAAAGTACAGTTGTGAAGAAGAGATTAAGAACAAATATTCAGTCAAAGAAATTAAAAGAGATGGAACAAATTACAAAAGTACTTTTCTGAACACTGTGTCAAGACCATGTTACCTGAGCAAAGACAAGACCAATAGCTGAAGAGGAGAAAGAAGATAAAAACTACTTCTTAACTTCATGTAAGTCCACAGAGAGTTATGAAAACCCTGGGCTTGGAACTTCAGTTTGTGTTACGCACCAAGAAACCTGCCCAACTACATGATAATAAAAGAGGACCTCTTCCTGCATGAGGGAAAGTAGGAAATGTTATTCTACGTACAGTCAGAGACATGAGAACTTGGACTCAAAGGCCACCATAAATTAGTTGTTTTGGTCCTGGAAGATTTTAGCAGATGGAGATACTGCAGACATGAAGATAGACTCATACTGAGGCAAAAGGAAGACTGATAAAGAAAAACTTTGGAGTTTAAAAAGTTGCTCGTTCAACTAATAATTGTAGTAGAGTTGCACCGATTTGTTTCAATACAGAAGTACTCAGCAGGGACTAAGAAATTAATTCAAAGTAAGCTGAGACCTAGTCATGAGTTTACGTGATCAGAAAGAGTGGAAAGTGAACAAAGAGGAGTCAATAAGATCCTGACTACGTACCCACTGAAATCAATGGAAAGTCTTACAAGATTGATCTAAAGTGGCCTGAAGTGTTACAAAACAACAAAAAAAAAATCCATACCAACACTAACATATTGGTGATAATAGTATGGATAAAAGGATTCAGGAGAAAAGATGAAGGTAAGAAAGTGAATGTGCAAGTGTAGTCCCCAGAGAAGGAAAATCACTTGGGAACAAATGTTATATTCATACAGTGGGAGACAGCAGCAAAGCCACCTTTGCTTGGAAGCAAATGCAAATTTCAGTCCAGACCAGGGTTGTTAAACAGACCCAGCTGTGGTGGCAGGTGTCCTCACAGGAAATAACAGGTTTTGACCAAAACAACCACCGATACTGCATTTTTCTGAGGACTGTGTGATCATGTAATCACCACATAGGAAGATTCTAATCCCCACAAGTAGTCCAAAGGCTCCACTTCAAAATCACACGTTTATGCAGACCACCACAACCACAGTGCTAAAGATTCTACTGGAACAGTGACAAAAGCTTTTATCCAGAGGATAGAGGTTGTTAAGTATGGAGCAGGCTTAGAGCCTGGAATAAGAAAAGGTTACTGCTAGACTCAAATCACTGCAGATCTGCTCTGACTTTGTAGTAGCTGACCCTGCTTTGAGCAGGAAGCTTGACTAGAGACCTCCCGAGGCCACTTCCAAGTTGATCCTACGATCCTAAGAGCACCATCATATGACAGAAAATGAGCATAACTCCATTCTCTCCAACACAGTTGAGTATAGTGTTGTTTATTTTTGTTTTCCTACTGATTTACAACATTCTGAGGCAGGTATGAGACGACTAGCAAATTACCTTTTATGTAAGCAAAGCAAATGGAAAGCTAAGTTACCTGCATATCTCAAATGTAAGAATTTTGTATTTTAAAAGTAACTGAAAAATACCAAATACTTTTCATGGACCTGAAGGTATCTTGATGGCACATTTCTTTTCAAACACAAACAGCAGAAATAATATAGTAGAAATAACGAATGGCAAAATTACAGCACACTGATCTGTACACTTTAGAGTAAGATCAGTGTCTGAAATTCAGCTCAAAGGGATCTTCAAAAAAGAGCAGAACTGCAAGAGCTGTTCCTAAATTTTGGAATCTGACCTGGCAAGATTTCTAGTGTCTTGAAATCTCATAAGTCTTGATCTAAAATTTCACAGGCCTTCTGGAAACATCTGCTCACAGAAGAACTTCATTTTAAGAGATAATTGTATGAAGACAGTAGTAAACTTGCTAACCAGAAAATCTGTTCATCGAGAAAAAAATAAAAGAAGTCTTGATTTCTTGAAATTGAAGTCTTTTCATGGGAACATACACCACAGTGACCAGACCAGGTCATGAATGGAATTTCTGATTAAAAGCAGACAGACCCTCCCGTTGCAAACAGTTACAGCCTAATGCTGGGGAGCCTTTGCTTGCATTCAGGGGAACAGAGGTTCACATCCTGCCTAAGAGAGATCAGGACTTCAGTCTGTCTCCCACACACATCCCAGACATATGCCCTAATTATTGAACCATTCTTGCTGGGGGCAAATAATCCTCCCCACTTCTCAGTCTTTTCAGGACAGGGAAAAAAAAAAAAAAAAAAATCATGTCTTAATGTTGTCCCAATTTGGAACCGAAACGATTTTTGAAACTGAAAAACCTTCCGTGGGTGGGGAAAACCATTTCACACTCAACTCTAAAAATAGAGTTTAAGCTGCAATATGTGTCCACAGACAGTCAATGACAGAAAATCACAACTGCCAAATTTTATCAACACAAGCATGCGAGTCTAATCCAGAGTTTCTTGAACAGTAAACACCAGGTGTAGATAAGAACAGGTCCATCTATCTTTGTGTCCCATCTCCAACAATATCCTGTTGCAAAGGCATGTTTGTAGGAGTGTAAGCAGCATACCATGCTCAAAGTGATCTTTCTTCAGTATAACTCCTCTACTTTCAGTAATCATTTTAGAGACTTCCTGTTAGTGTTACAGAGGAAGGTAAATCCCCCGAATTGGCCATAGCTGGGCAGGGGAAGAACATTTTTTCAGGGCTTTTTGGGTTTTTTTTTTTTTGCCCCCTCCCCCCCCCCCTTTTTTTTTTAAAACTGATTACATCTAGTGATCTGTCAACGTCCTTATGCTTGGTAGCACTTGCAATTTCAACCTAATTGCTGAAAATGCTGTTCGCATAAATAACTCCTAATTGCGGAATGAAAATCTGTACCAAGGAGTTTCTCGTCTTCAATACCCTCACATCATCTCCATCTTTGCAGACAACGTCATCTCAGAGTGAAGTGGATCACCCTAAAGACCAGCCAGTATTCATGCAATGAATAGCATGAAGGGCAATTGAGGTGAGTCAATATTGATTTACCCACATAACAAAACTACAGAAATGTTTATGTTAAGAGTAACACACACACACACTTACACTACACACATTTATACAAAGGAACACTTCCAAATGACACTTAGCAAATATCTTTCAGAAGGAAGCAATAATTATTTTCAACCAAGGGTGGGGACTTAGACCCGATGAACAAAAGATAAAAGATCTTTAGCGCACAGAGGCGCATCAAAAATGGTTTGGTTTTTTTTTTTTTTTCCCCAGAAATGGTGGTGTTAGGAAGGTTCTGACAATCTGGGAGTCTGGCCAAGTAAGTTAACCCTCTCACTAAGTGAGGAGAGGAAATCCCCCATGATTTCCACAGTCCAGCACTCCATATTGATTAAAAAAAGAAAGAAGAAAATCACTTTCAAATTCAGTCTATGAACATTTTAGAGACAAAAGAAAACATAAATGCATGAGTTGTGACCCCAGAAAAAATTTGACTTTAAACAATACAAACACAAGCCATTTCTCCCACCCTTTCAACCCAGCAGCTTCTTCCCTCAGTTCTTTGATTCATAGCTCTCAACTTTAACTTGAACTATATAAATAGCTGTAAAAGAATTACCAACCACAGGGATCAGCTTTTAAATAGGAACATGACACTGCCAGTGAGTTATACAACCACTTGTGAGACAGCAGTGAACTGCTCGATATCGGATTCCTAGGATCTATTCCTGACCCTCGGAGAAGAGCGTGGTCTATTGGCTAATGATAATAAAGTCAGTGCAATGAATTTGGCACGTTTATCCCACAGCCACTGCTGTCAGCTGAATGAAACTCGGCTTTTTTTTTAGGCCTCTCCATTTTACTATGTGTATAAATTAAGAATGAATGCTAAGCAAAAGAAACTTTGTTACTTAATGCTTATACAATACAGAAAGATTCTGAAATTTCTTCATGAAGGAGAAATAAAACAGTGTTGTTTCCTGGCCACAGGCTCAAGGTATCTCTCCTAGACAATTTCTGATAACTGGGCACTGCTGGTGTCAGATACGCCAGTTTCCCACAAAAAGTATAGCATTGTCAGACTGCTAAAGTCTGGTTTTATTCCAAATTTAAGATTTTATAACAATAGAGAAGAAAAAAAAAAAGTGTCTTGTTCTATTTACAAACATTACAATAATGCAATTTATTATAACTCTCATATAACATTAAGCTGAAAGATAACACACGTGAAACCAGTTACCTGAATTGTGTCGGGCAATATACCCAAGTGCCCAAGATGCAGCTTCTTTGACTCCAGGGTCAAAATCTTCCAAGCAAATCACAAGCATTTCCAGTGCTCCACACTGAACTATCGCCTGAGCTAGTTGTGGAGAATGTTTACCAACTGCTCTTAGCACAAATGCAGCTGCTTTCTTGTAGAAACGCTACACAAATTAAAAAAGAAAAAAAAAATTTTTAAAATTTAAAAATCGCATTTACTAACATTGATTAATTTGAAGTATAATACAGTACAGACATGCATAAATTAGATTTTTTTCTTTAATAGCAGCAATATCTCATACAAATTCAAATCAGGACCACTAGACAACTCACAAACAATGAACCTACAGTCCTTCTTTGAGACAACTTATGATCTAAAATTTGCAGTAAGTGCATAAACAAACAGAAAAAATGAGAGGACTAAGAGGATACAGGGAAAAGATAATAGTCTAGATAAGTCTGTTTGTTTAATTGAGCAATGAACGATAAGAGCTGCAAAAAACAATAGCTCTTAACATATTTAACCAGATTACACAGGTTACGCAGGGCAAGGTCCTAAAATAATTCTACCTATCTGTGGCACTTGCAAGGTTTCACAATTTCTAATGTATATACCTTCACAAAATCTCTATGAGAAAACATTGTTTACATTTATAAACAGAGACACAGAGAATTAGATCCAACAAAAGGGTTTAGAATCTGAATCCTGGGATGCCTAAATACTGCCTAACCTCACAGCTAAGATCCTGAAAACCCATCCCACCAAACACCCAACGCTGGATGGCCCTCAGATTTGACCAGAAAGCCTGCAATTTTACTCCTGCGTGGGTCCAGAAACAGCTCACTTTTGACAGGACTAAGCACCTTGGCATCTCTGTCATAAATTCAAATAAAATCCAAGCACCTGTCTCAGTTCTACCAAACTCCCTCAGAGCTGGGCCAAATATATATATATATA
>BJBW01004680.1:0-13115 GCA_004320125.1 Scolopax mira | reverse complement strand
TGTTGGGAGAAAGCCAGTTCCCCTCCCTCGTGAAGCCACTGTGCAGCAACTGGTGCAAGATTCACTGGGACACAAGTAATCCACTGCTCCCTCCGTGTGCCTGGAGTGTGCTCTCCAGCCTGGCAGCTGACAGATCATCCCTACAGGTTGAGCCTCAGAAGGTTGTCTCTCTCTACGTGCCAGCTGGCTCTAATCTCATTCCAAGATGCTTGTTTCTCCCCTGCTCTGCCCAGGGAGCCTAAGCATCTCACCCCGAGAGACTCCTACTGTCAAAGCAACCCAAGAACTTCAACAATACAAAGCCCACATCCCTTTTGGATCAAGTCCAGAGAAACAAAGAACCACGTGAGTGCTTTTGTGCATCCTGTGAGGTGCTCAAACACTTTTCAAAAGTCTGATCTAAGACACTAAGCTACGGTGACAGTAAAATGGACCCAGGTCCTCTCCCTGGCGCTGAGGGGAAGGGACACAGCGCATCACACCATGTCCATCCACCTAAACTCCTCTTCTCTCAAAGCACCCTGGCCTCACCTATACTACTGGAAACTGTCCCTGCCTTGTGCTGTCCCCTGAGCCACATCCAGGCATTGCCCAAGTCATTTGACAGTTGGCATTAGCTAAAACCACACTAGAGACCACAGTCATTTTCCAGTGCTCAAACACATGCTCTTAGTTTACCAGTACCAACAGAGCTCCTTAATGCCAAAAACCCAGTCTTCGAAGTTAAGACCCAGAAGCAGGTACATTAAACATAATTTACAAGCAAAGCATTAATCATCATTTGGGGGAACAGAAGTTAAGGGAAACAGTACAGACAAATGGACAAATTCCTAGCTAATGCAAGTTAGTCTAAGTTTTGCTGAACTTAATGGAGCTATAGTTGTATATACGTCTGTGCAAATATAGGTATGTTATTTCTGCTAAGTAATTACACTCCTGGCAAAGAAAAACACTTCTTTGTTTTTATTATTCAAAACATATTTATTTACAAACAAACTGTATTCACAGGCACAGTCAGAATACACTGTGAAACTGTATTTTGCTCAGTTTAATTGACAAAACATTGATCTGGGATGTCACCCTGTAACTGTTCTCCATAAATCAGTAGAATCAGTATTTATTGTGTGCTCAGAGAATCTCCTCCTTAAATATAGACGTTGATACACAAAGAGTGAGCGGAATGGAAACTTGGGGGGGGCGGGGGGGGACTATGGGAAGTAACAAACTGCATGCATTGCTAAACTCTGCATGAACTGGATAATGAGTTTCCTTCACTTGCCCTCAGTCACCAAGGCATAGCAGGCTTTCCATGACCTCACACTAATCTTGCTGCTGCCCAAGTGATTCTGAATTACAGCCATCTCGATGTAACCACAGCACGGGCAGTAACATGGAAGAGATAAATCAGGGGACTCAAGCTAATTTAGTGAGGGCTTTGAGTTGTAGAAAGGGGGCGGTTTCCAACTCAAAAACAGAGGATGAAGAATTCTGTTCCCCATCTTTCCTTAAAAATAGAAATAAAATAACCAAAATGGTAATAAATTTGTCCAACTAAAAACTTAGCTTTCTTTCCGTGTTATACCAGGATCTTGATGTTAAGGGTTTTTTGGGGTTTTGTTTTGTTTTGTTTTAAATAGTAATCGTAAAGGCAATGACCAGATACGTACAAAAATTCTGCAATAAGGACTCAGATTTATGGTTTCCTCATAAGACTTAAAATGAAAATAGATAGTTTTCCAAATTATATTTCCATTGAAATCCTACTTCTCCTAAATCTAATAAAACAAAACTGCAACCTAAATTTGGCTGCAATATCAATGCACTTAACTCTCAGCTGTCTCTTTCTTTGTCCGGTTGGTAGGAACCTTATTTGAAAGTATTTCTGTTAATCTAGGTTAGGGTCACTGAAATATCAAAGCTGGAATACATGCAAAATCTGAAGAAAGATGGCAAGAAAGGGAAAAAAAGAGACCACCAGACTTGTTTGCATTGTAACAGTGAAAACAATTTTTTCAGGGGGGAGTGTAGAAAAATATGAAGATTAAAACCTTTTGGTGTAATTTCCTCTGTCAGCGGTTTCATATTTCTCATGCTACAAATTTACAAAAGGAGATATTGAATATTTCATTGCAAAAGTTCAGGGTTTTTTATAGTTATTTTACAAGTGTTTAGTATTATCTACAAATCCTAGTCAGTTATCACTAAAATAAGATAATTTGAAAGCTGTAAAGAAGGGCCTTTTATAAAGGATCACTCAACATTTCAAAAACACAGCAGTGCCACAGATAGATTTTTTTTTTTTATAGTGCACTAAAAGGTAAGATGATATTTTAAAGTCAGACTTTGGCACACAATACACATTGATCTCTCAGGAGTTCAAACATACATATTGTCTCTAACTGCAGTACATTTATTGCTCTATTAGAATACCAGGAGATCGCTGATAGAGGAAGATTTCTGTTTCCCTGTGCAATAGTTAAAAAAAAAAAGAATTACTTAAGAAAACAATGATGCCTTACATTCTGCTCAGACAATGAACACACGAGATGTGGAAGAATGTTTCCCTTCACGACTGCCTCTGCCAGAGCATCGTTATAATTGGCGAGTCTCCCAAGAGCCAAAGCTGCGGTCTGTTGAATAGTTGGGACGACATCCAGCAAAAGAGGTCTCAGCAAAGACATTACACCTGAGTTTACACCAGGAAGAGAAAAAGCCCATTTGGTAAGCATGAATTTTTCTAAATATTTGCCTTTATTCATAAAAACCTATTAAATTACTCTTCCAGGCACTAAGAACTTGTGGGGAATCCAGGTGTTCCTCTGAAATGAAGTCGGCACTTGGATATCACTGCTGATGCATAGCAAGGTTTCTGCCCATTTTTCATAGGTACAAAACACTTCTGAAATATAAAAAGATGTTAAATGTAGAAATAAGCTATCTTCGAACATCTATAAAATACAGGCGTTAAAGCATACACAAGAAAGGTATATTAAAGGTATATTAAAACGTATATGAAATGCATGTATTAAAGTATGCACAGGAAACTCCATCAGGAGGCTCTGGTGAGCTGACATTGGCATGTCACCCATTCAACCTGTGAGCAGCACATCTACATTGAATTATACCAAATTACTTTGCATCAATTAGAAGCAATGATTGATTTGGGGACCAACATCCATAACCTATGACACTCCAGATAGAGGAGTTGAAGTATCAAGGCAATAACAGTGTATCAGTTAAACATCAAATAATACAAAAGCCCGTTCTCTACAGTGCCCTTACAATATGTTCTTGAAATTATAAGTAAGGTAAGCAGCCATGACACGAACCATTAACAGCTATAGCTTAAAGTGCTTACATTGATAAACATCTAACTACAAATAGGAAGTCAGAGGAGTAAACTTTCCATTCTTGCAGTAGGAGGGAGGAGGTCACCGTGCAGTGCCAGTCACTATTCGTCTATAATCTCAAGCAGGGCATGAACAGTGAAGTGAGATTCTCCTGGTGACTCAGAGTTATTCAAGGTAGTACCAAGGAGGCAAACTGTATGGAACTAGAGGCCAAATGATGGGTAACAAAACGGCAGGTGAAATGGAACACACATGGGGAAGCCCATCTCAACCTCAGGCGTGCAGTGATGGACCCCAAACAGATCATTACCAGCCAGGAAAAAAATCTCCATGTTAGAACAGACAGTTCCATGGAGATACCAGCTCATTGCTCAGTAGTGGAAAAGAAACTTTACCCACAGAACTATACAGAGTGCTCAGGATTATTTGGAAAGGAGCGGTAGTAGCCAAAGGAGAGATCATCGCTATGTTATGGTATAAATCTATCTTGTGTTTAATACCCTCCCCTAGAATAGAACTGGAATAGATTCAATGAAAGGCAACAGGGATGATCAAAACGGACCACCCTGTATGTGGAAGCTCTTCCTACAGTTAAACTAAGATTATTCAATAGGATTATAAATGAGATCCACATGGTTACACGAAAAATTATTTGTAAGGTCTGAGAAGGGAAAATTACTTATATTGTGCTTCTTCCAAAGTGTTGTCCCTGTACCAGTCAGCTGCATGAATTAATACTTCTGAGCTTTAAACCTCAACCAGAAAGCAATTCCCTCTGAAGATGCAAAAGTGCTACAACAGAACACCAAACATTCAGAGCTACAGTCAGAAGTCTCCAGATTGGCTCTCTCAATTTCCACTACGTTTTTTTTTTTGCTAACAAAATAAAGATTTGGCTGGGTGTCTGTGGAAGAAAACAAGGCTGCCTTTCCTTAGGGTTTAAGCACCAAACAAAGGTCTTCTGCTGTGACAGCCCTAGAACAATAGGATCAGTGCCTAATGGCAGATGACACCCAAGTGTTGAACAGGCACACCATGACAAGGAAAAGTTGAGGCTTTAGAGCAAGAAATAGTCCAAAGGGATGCAGGCTGGAACAATAGCATACCCATAGTACACCCATAGCCCTGGCACTCTGAAAAGAAGTTGAGCAACAGTGTAATTCTCACAGAGAACATATATTGTAAATGAAAACCAAATTGATCCCAGCAAGAAGAAAACAGTCTAATAATCTATAGATGGCTCTGAAAGAGTGGCAGGAGGGTAAAACTAACCACGGAGGCCGTGGTGACCACTAATGAATTTGCTCTGGGAAGGTCGATACTCCAGACAGACGCTACACTGCCGTAAGAGGTACAGCCTCCCAGGATGTACACAAGTCAAAATAACACAGATCTCAGGGTGGCAACATAGTAAAAGGGAAAAAAAAAATAAGATTGTGATGTCTGAGTAGCACTACAGCACCAAAAGCGACTCTGTAACATACATTAATTGAACATGCACATGTAGAACCCATGGAAAGAGGTCTGCTGGGGCCTGCTCACACTTTTATCGAAGCCACTGGGAGTAATAGAAGCCTCCTGTGCACCAACAGACAAAAGCTAGATCCTCCAGTATTGTAAGATCAACGTGAATTCATTTAGCACTTTGCAGAAATCACTACTTCAGAACATGGTCATCATATTGGCATCTTCTCACAAACTCTCCCAAATAGCAGGTATGGTCTCATTAGCAAGTTATGCTTCGTATCAAAATGCATTAAGTACTTTATATGACAAATTAAAAGTAAAAAGAAACCATGCAAGCTGGTGCCAACCCCATATATCATCTATAGTGACCTATCTTCTAGCAAGTCATCTGCACCCTCTATAGGAGAGCATTTTCTTGTGCTTCCCTCTAACATCAGTTGCTGTTTGATTCCTAAGGGGACCTCATGCTCTTCTGACTCTTTACACTGAAGACAAGGAGCAGGAACCATTTAGAAGTACTACACCTGTATTTAGTGTACAGACATTACATTTAATCCCTTAAGTCGAGGCAATATGAAAACAAGATTATTAAATAAAGAGAAACAAGAAAAAGAAAAATTATTGATATAAAAGATATTATTAGAGGAAGTTGCAAAAAAAGCCAAAAGTCTGATGGATGGGACATTCAAGCAGGATGTGGCAGATAGTTCAACTCTGGCAACAGTCTCAAAATCCAATGAAGTTTAAACAGACTGGAATCACTTTACCCGGGAGAAACCCATGAGCTAGATCCCGACCACATGACACGTTTCTGGCCTGCATGACATACCTTGACAACCCAAAATGTAAAACCACATGAAACAAAGTTTACCTTGACATATGCTTTGAGTTATCCCAAATACGAGATTTTTATAATTTGTATTTTCAAGATTAGCCGATACAAACTTCACTCTTAGAACAAGACAAAAAGCCTTGAGCCTGAAAATGCTTCCAAGCCACATGCCTCCCCGTGAGCAACACCATTCATTTCATTGTAGTACAAACCATGTAAAACCTGGTGACATCCAAGTGTCAGCACAAAACATTCTATTTCAAATTATTTTAGTTGATGACACTGAAGGTAAGAGATGAAAAGGGAAATGAAAGTTGCTGTTTGAAGACAGAAGATGCTAAAACAGGGTTGAAAAAACACTGAGTGGATTGAAAAGTGGATTTCTGTGATTTTAGAAATCACAGAAACTGTGCTGATCCACAAGGAAAATATATTTTCCTAAAGTGATGTCAGCAAGTGAGAAAAGACAGTGAACAAATAATTATCATGACAAGAGCGTTGGTGGAACAAGAGAAAGAAGTACAGTAATAGGAATTGATTTAAGTCTTATACTGACATCAAATTAACTGAGAATTAAGACAAGTGTATAGGCCTAGATTATGCCTGTGCATTGAACATAATTAAAAGCTTCTACATCTACTTCCCACCTTCTCTAAAACCAGTTTCTTTTTCTGCATCAAGATGCTATCCATAATCTCAGATTCCTCTGCAAGACGAACTGCTTGGGTTTTCCCCATTGTCATTTTTACAACTTCAGCAAACTGAGTATTTCTCTCTCTACAGCACTTCGAAAAAACAAACAACAAATTATAAGAAATGAAAACTGCTACGTAGAGATCATATGGTCTTCGCTAAAACATCTGTAGGAAAACCAAGATACACACCTTTCTTTCTATGACTTTTGAAGATAGTGCCAGAAAGGACAGATGTGCCTGACATAGGAGGTGGCTCTCCTGTCCAACCCAGCTCTTTCCCCCAGAGATAGTTATATTTGGCCAGTTCCTCTATTTGATCTCTTTTTTTACTATGCTGTCTACAGCAAAGTCTACTCCTCAAAAGAAGCTCAAGTCAGGATTCCTATCAGCATTTGAAATCACATTTAAATTTCTTTAACACTATCTTAAGGCAGGAAAATAGGTAAGAACCTTTCAACAACTTCCTTGTACCTCTACTATTCACTCAACTGAACGAGGCCATGCAGAGCAGGGAGTAGCAGTGTCTTGCTGCCAAAAACTTTTTAGCAGCACTCTGGTGGTCTTCTAAATAAGTCTCTTGTGACAGAAGTAGGAAATTCATTAACTCTAATTCAAAAGCTGCAAAATAAGGTATTTAGACCATTGGACTAGATTTGTTTTGGAAGAGTTCCCACTAGCAACTCAGAGTAACAAAGAATTACTGCCAAATACTCTCTCTTGCATCACGGAACCTTGACTGACCTTAGGCAAGGAATGATTCCCCTTTCTATCCTCAGTTGCCCACTCAGATTTGTTTCAAAGAATGACACACTTTAGAAGCTGAATCACCCTTAGACACACTTCTCAACTGGAGCTGTTGTGCCCTGGCCTGATGACTCTTTTCACAAGTGCTGGCTGATGCCTATCTGGGGGTAAGGGTGAAGCAAGAAACAAAAGTCTAATGTGGTCACAAGGAGCTGTTTCTTTTTAATGGACACTCACTAAGATGAGACAGAAGTTCACAATAAATCCTGGCTTTGAAATTTCTACTTGGAAGTGTCCTCCAAACAGGCCAGGAGGCTGAGAAGAGGAGCAGTTTAGCTCTCAGTTGATCAAGTTAGAGAAAAAGCCAGACCTCCAGCTTCAGCTACATTCACTTTCTCCTTCTCTGACATCTTGCTGGTACTTTCCTTAACACGCAGCCTCCTCCTTCCATTCATCAGGCACCACCACATCCCCAAGCCTCAGGGGAAGCAACTCTCATCACTTGATCTACTACATCGCCAAAGGTAACCTTTTGCCTTGCATGTCACAGTGCATACTTCTCTCCCATGTAGCTCAGCAAAGCTTTTAATTCAAAATAAAAATAACTGTGGGAAAAAAAAAAAAGTTAAGTGCATCCTTCACAACATAAACTCAAATTTGAAACTGGCTACAGAAAGGCACAGGAGTCTCTCCACACATATCTACTTCCAAGATCCAGATAGGACAAGAACACTTTGGGAAGATGTTTTAAGGAAGAAGTTCTTTTTCTGCACAACTGACTCGACAGACATCCTCCCTTACACACCCCCTATGTGTACACATCCCCTCCCCAGACATCCCCTATGCTCCTGGCAGGATTTCTGCAAAGCACTGTGCTATCAGAGCATAGTCTTTAATGTTATTTAAAATCTGGAACTCCATCCTGAAATCTCTTCCTAGAGACTGATCCTCCTTACGCAGGTCAAAGCCTCCAACTGTTGCATTTAAAATATGCACACTACGAAAAAAAGTTGAGAAAAACACAGGCAAAAAGACTCAGTGTAATTGGGTGAGGGAAATAAATTTCAACATCTTTTTCTCAAAGATACAGACTCCTAAAAGCACCCCAAAGATCTGGAAATACGACTTTTAAAACCCATTGCCAGCAGAATAACTCTGGAGCTGGGACAACACCAATGCTCATGACATAAAAGACGGCATAAAAACAGACCATGAAGTAGGGGAAAAGTCTGCTCTGTCACAAGTGTTTGTGACTGAGACCTTCTTAGACACAGACGAGCCCTGCCCCCAAGCTACAGCCTCTTGCCAGCACAGATTGTGAGGAACAGATACAGAAGATGCCCAGAGGTGACTAGGAAGGAGAGCACTCAGGCCTGGAAGGGAGTATAGCTTGTATGCTGGATTGCAAAGACTCAGAAACTCAAAAGTAGCTTGATACTGGGCAAAATCAAAAGGGGACACATGGCAGGGATCTGAGTTCGGGATGGAGGGTTGTGGGTTGGTGGCGTGGGAGGATGGAAAAGCATCTTGGTTTACACTGGTATTTTGGACCTTGGCTCCTGGAACTCTGCAGACTGGCCAGCAGGTAGGTAAGGCAGAGTGACAGCAGTTGAAATTATCTGCCTGAGATGATAAATATACTCCAGCAACAATGAGAAGAGAGCCCAGGTGTGCAGGGTCCCAGCACACAGAGTCCCACAGCAACACATAGGCTGCTAAACCACACAGCTTCCAATTGCTTTTTCCACGTTCCAGACAGCCTTCTCCTTCACTTCCACAGCCATTACACTTAAGATGTGATCAGCCCCAAGAAAGAGGTTCAAGAGCTGATCTTGTAATATCTTTAAAGTCCAAGTTGCTAGACTAAACTGTTTTTTAATCCCAATGAGATCCTTAACTTACAAAATAAAAGCAACGATCCCATCACCACAAACTCTAACGCAAAATAAATAAATAAAATTTTACTTCATACTCTGAGAGAATACAAAAATTAATACCCAGAAGTAATTCAAGTGTTATTCTGATACATTTATTAATGTAGATATTTATGAATTGTAAATTCCTCTTCAAAAAAAATCAAAACAAAATGCTATTTCAAAGAGATTATTTATTTACAGAGTGCTGTACTTCACAAGACAGATGAAGAAAGAAGAATTAGGCCCTCAGTGACTACCACTCTTAGAAACAAACCAATTCAGTTCTCCAAAATTTTCCAAAAGACCTGCCTAATCTCAGTGCAGGAAAGAAAGCTCACGTTCATCTGCTGTTATAATTGAAAATAATCTATTTCTAGGATTTTCAATTTTGGAAGAATGAGGGGGCATGAGGCTCAATTCCAGCACCAAACCTCGTGAGCTGTAGCTGCCAGATGAATAGGTTTATTTTTAAATATTATGTTTAAAACTGTTACTATCAAAGTAGCTTCTCCCATTATTCAGCAGCCCTCCAGAAACTAGATTTGATAAATTAATTGTCTGTCATTGTTCCAAGTATATATTTACTAAACAGAAAAAAATTAGGGAGTTTGGGAGATTTTTTTTTTCACAGATAGCCATTAATTAAACATCCCAAGGACAAATTCTGCAATTATTATTCATTTTAGTATTTGATCACAAGAAACAACCTTATCAAAGCCAACCGACGAGTTAGAAGAAACAGAGGAACTGAGTTCTGACAAAGGAATTTCTCTGATCATCCCTTGCACTTCCCTGGCACCAGGAAGATGCTGCGCTCCCAGGCACTAACCCTCCAGGACATTCCTGACAGTGACAAAGCCAGTGCCACGTACTTGTGTCCAAGGCCAGGGCCAGATTCCAGTTCCCTAGTTAGGATCACCTTTGGGATCTCCACTCAGTGGGAAAGGCAGCTCCAGAGCTTGACGAGATACAGGAACCCCAGAAGAGTGATGTCCTGGGAAACGGTGGGTTTCCCATTGGCCCTCTCTGACCTTCTTTCCAGTTTGCCAGCACCCACCAGTTTTCCATAGGGAAGGAAGGAAGCCTCCATAATAATGGTACCTTGGGGTTTCTCCTCCATTAGGAGTCCCACCTCTGATCCTGGCTGCTTGCTGCCCTCCACGCTGCAGTCTGCCAGCTCCTACTTGGCCACAATACCACCTGCTCTAATATACCACAGGAGCAGGGCTTATAGCGTAGTCAATAATTATTTTTTAAACACACCTCCATCTTTCATGGTGTTAGCATGGCGTCCAGAGACACCTCCACAAAGAACAAAGTCTCAAACTAGGATTTATTTTCCTTCTAAGATATTAAGTATTTATCAAAGGGACTTCTAAGAACGCAACCAAACACTTTATTCCTTGAGCACTGATCTTTCACTGCTGCCAGTCTGAATTATGGATATTCCAAGAATATAAACCAAGGCAAATAGTACAAGAGTACACTACAGTACATTTTAAGTGCTCGATTTTGTTCAAATTCATGTCACTGTCATCTTGCCTTCTGCTTCAGCTGGAAATAGACTAAACCCTGACAACCTTTGAGATCCAGTCAAAAAACCCTGCAAGATGCCCCCCGACTCCTAAAGCTAATGGAAAATGACAGCAGGCAAAGACTTTCAGCATCATCTTAAAACAACCATCTCCAAGAAACAAACCCCCAATGCTTTTACATATGGAATTATACAGAGATCCATGTATAGACAGACATCTTTCTTTCTCAAATCAGTGCTCCAGAGCTCGCTAGATCAAGACCATAAAAGGAATGCCAGTTATCTGCTAGACAGCTCTATCTCCAAATATTTGTGTAAGTGCTTAAAAAAAAGGGAGGGAAAAAAAATAAATCACATCTTGAGGAAGTTCTAAAATCCACTTAATTGCACTTCATTTAGGAGAAGGTTTTAAAACCTGTATTTAGCACATCCATAGAAGGTCAGAAATAACAGCTATCATTTTAATTATAGAACTATAGACTCTACAGACTCTATAGAAAATTAGACTTTAAGGCACAGATTGGGGAAGAGGGTAAAATATTTGTAGGTCTCAAGAAATACCATATTTGCAGACATTTCCCTTTTTTCTAGCCTCTGAAAAACTAAAGGCTGTGGAAAAGCAACTCAGTACCAGAATGAGTCAAAATGGACAATAACCTACACAAATTCCCACATTAGTACTCCAGAGCTTGATCCTTGTGAAATTAACCTTCAGACCAACACCGGCTGCGCGGAGAAGAAAGCGTCAGGCTTCTGAACTGATTACTTCATCTACACCAGCAACAAATCAGTTCTGAGGTAAAGCTGCCAACCAGATTGCATCAAATAATTATTTTAAGAACAAGAAGCACAACGTAATTAAAGCTTGGCACTTTGTTTGCGCTCTAAAATAGAAACACTGCCTGAATGGGATCTCTGTCTACGAACAGCTAAAAATCAGATCTGTAAAATGGACATAGAGGGACCTCTTCTTACAAATGAGACATAAATTATTTCCACGGCCAAGATGTCTCTTTGGCAAATAGGGATCAGTTGTATAAACTAAAGCAGTGACATTAACTCACTGAATGATGGGTGGAACAGAATTAAAAATTAAAGATAACAAGGTAATACAAAAGGCCTGGTGTCAATATGTAACACTGACAAAATTGAAGCAAATCTGTTTAACAAGAATTTAAGTGATGGTTTTGTTGAAAACCTATCTTAATAGTCAGTTGTAAATATAGCAACCAAAAGCTGAAAGTGTTTACGTGATTGGTTTTCTTTTCTGTTTGTTTCCATTGTGTCTCAGAAAAGATTGACAGCTTTACTGGATTTGGGAAACAAGTATTAAAAACAAAATCAAGACAAACCAAAACATAATCAATTCCCGAATACCATATGGGGAAACCAACTGTGGACGTCGAGCACTTTTTCAATCTGCCTTTCAGGTAAGCAATTAACTGAGCTCTTCTTCTTTTTCCTCTTTGAAGCTGAGGAGCTCTGGGCAGGGGGGTGGCTCTGCCAGATGCCAGCAGCACAACAGCTGGGAGAAGTGCTCCCGCAGCTCCCGTTTTTAAAAATGCTCAATTTGGTTCACGACTTCCCAGGGCGGCCGTATAAGAAAAAAAGCGAATCTTTCCTTAAGCTGAGCGAATGGGCTGGCGAAAAGCACTGAAGAATTGGCGAAAAGCACTGAAGAATTCAGAGCCAGCTCGTAAAGGCAGCATAAAAATAGTTACTTCTAAAGTGGGGTTTCCTTGGCGAGTCAGCGCCGGCTTTCACTGGGAAATGCCGTTTTCTGGGCTTTACATAAATCTACATGGGAAGCGGGAGGGAGCCAATGAAAAAGCGGGATGTACTGAGAAAATTTTCCCTGAAATGAAAATAAGTTATGAGGTGAGAGCCAGAGGCGCCTGCCTCCAACCCGACAACCTGCGAATAGCCCCGCAGAGGAGCGGGGCGAGCCCCGCACAGAGCGGACCTTTCCCCCCCCCGCCCAGCCCGTCCTCCCACCGCGGGGCTGGGGGGGACGGGGTGGGGGGGAGGGAAGAAAATCCTTGGAAACCAAGCGTCCCACCGCGGGGTGGGGGGGGAGTTGCGGGGAGGAGAGAAGCCGCAAAGCGCCCCGGCAGACCCAGGGGCCCGGCTCCCTGCCCCGCTCCCCTTACCCCACCGCCGGCCGCGGCGCGGAAGCCCCCACCCGCCCCCTGCGGATAGAGCGGAGGGAGGGGAAGTTGCGGGGGGGGGGGCGCGTACCTGCGTTTTGGAGGGTCTCGATGTTGTGGGGCCGGGCGGCGAGTTCGGCCACCGCCTGCACGAACTGCGTCCGGGCGCGCTGGTACTGCTCGAACACTGCGGGCGGCAGCGCCGGGGCACCGGGTTAAGCCTCCCCCCGCCTCCACCAGCCCCGGCCCCAACCCCGGTCCCGGTGCCGGCCGCCGCCGCCACCCCCGGCCTACCTTGCAGAACCTGCCTCTGGCTCATGGCGTCGGGCTGCGCGCCCGCGCAGGGCCGCACTGTGTACCCGTCGCCCTGGCAACCGGGCGGAAGCTGCGCCGCGCGGGGCGGGGGGGGGGGGGGGGGGGGGGGGGGGGG
>BJBW01004678.1:102814-151741 GCA_004320125.1 Scolopax mira | reverse complement strand
ATTACCCTTTGGATCCTGTCACAGAGCCAGTTCTCAACCAGGATTTTGGATCCTTCAGACTTGACTGCATAATTTATAAACCCTGTAACTCACTCTTTTGAATTAATTGAATACCTGTGATCATCAAAACCTCATGTACTTGTCTGAGTAGGTACTTTTTCTTCACTCTAAACACACACTCTTTTGTTACGTCACTTTCAGTAAATTTTCTTACCAGTTCATTCAGTAACCTTAATGTCAATGTATTAGCACTACTGTACATGAGAAATATAAATTAAAAGGAACGTAAGATAGGGCATGGAGCACACCATTACTATTACTTCACTAAATTAACTTAATGATGAGATCAACTAGTCTTATGAAACATACTGATCCTGCTTTGTGGTTTTAAGAGCTTCTTACTTGTGGAGATGGACAAAACTCATGATTTTTTTAACACAGAAAAGTATGGACAGTAAGGGGAGATTTTTACTATGGAAAATATAGAAAGTAAAATAGCACTTTCTCAAAAAAATGGCAACTTCAACTTTTTCTGAATTTTCCTATATAATACACTGCTCACTGCTTACAAAAAGAAACAGGCCTATGTGTAAAGCAGGAAGGAAGAGGTTAAAAGTTTGAAAATAATTTATGGAGCCCCTGCACTGCTGATTTTCTTTTCATAAGTTCCTTATTTTGCCAAGCAAAAGAATTTTCTAATGCAATACCTTTTAGCCTTTCCTTGAGTTTACACTTTTATTAAATAGGGAGCTATTCTTCCCTCCCATATATTTTACCCAAAGAGTTTTTTCTTTTTATGTCTTACAGTGTAAATGTAAGCTCACTAATTGTTAATGGATGTATACTGGTGCCTACATTTTTGCTCCTTTTAAACCTAAAATGTTGATCTGCTTGCCCAAGTTTACTCTGGCTGGAACAGAAACCAACATTAGACAGAAACCCAGCAACAGAATTTGGTACCAACAAAGTCTTAGTTTGAAAAGGCCATGTAAACCAGCCACACAATTCAGTCAAATACCCCGTATGAGGAACCTGAACGGAGACAAAGTGTAGAGTCACAAAAGAAGATTTCACCACAACAAAAAACCCAAAATATGTGACCAGATTGAAGCATGAAAATCTGCCTTGTTATTAAGAAGCAGTAAGCACCACCCTCTAACAAAACGGCCTAATGAACTTAGCAGCTATTTCCCTCTTCAGCATTATAGACATTTTGATGTGTATGGGATATCTAATTATTATTATTAGCTCGATTAGGTAAATAAAAGAGTACGACTTGTCCAAATCTATACAGGAGATTTGCAAAGGAAGTAAGACAGAAGCCCTAACTTTGTGGTTCCATACAAGGACTATGGGCAAAATCAAGACCAGAGTGGCATGAAGGCATATTGGTCTTCAAAAGCACAGTTCAAAATTAGTTTCTAGAAACAAACCTTTCAAGCATTCATTGTGCTTCTAGAGGTGAAATCAGCACTAGGTTTAAAAAAATAAAAACACAGATAAGCTAAGAAGTAAAGCAAGCTAGGCTAAAACTAAATTTATGAGAGTTCTGTTTCTTTGCCTGTTAATGACATCAAGGAGGCGCTCGTAGCTCCAGCTACAATTTTTCAGTCACAGCATGGTATTGCCATGACAAGGACAGGTAACAAATCGCTGTTGTTCCTGTCCTCTGGATGTATACAAATTACATCAAATGCACCTACAGACCCTGCAGACTAAAGTGGTTTATGAAATAAATTATTCCCGGTTTGTTCACTCTTTAATAGTGAGGTAAAGAGTAATTTAGGCTCATCCTAGCTCGTGAGGAGATGAAAGAATCTCCATGAATCTTCATAGATAGAAGGTTTTAGAAAACACTAGGAAATAAAACAAGTCTCCCATCTCACAGCCCTTCTGTGTGCAGACCCCAGCCAGGCACACCAGAATCGCACCGTCCGTTATGGTTGACTATGGAGGACTCTCTTGCAGCACGTGATATTTGCAGTTTAAAAAACATGAACATTTTTGAGGACAACACGGGTAAAGCCGCTCGTGCTTTTTTTCTGAACAGCTCATGCCACTGAACTTCTCAGAAGTTCTGCTGTGCAGCAGCAGCAAGACTGCATCACGACTTTTGTTTAAACAGCAATGCAGACCGCAGTAAGGAGAAAACAGTATCTGATCTGGGAAGTCTAAAGACACTGTTTTCTCTCTGCTTACAAGTCCAGGCCGAGAAGTTCAATTAAGACATTGTATCTGACAATAGCTGCACAACTTAATAGCAAACATCTATTACTATCTACTTTCTGAAACACAACAACAAGAATCAAGAAAATTTTTATTCTCATAATTGAACTCCTGTGCTTGGAATTAAAGGAATCAAATGCTTGGTGACTTTCTTTTCCCATCCATGCCTCAACATGATTAAATTTAATGATTTTGATAGACACATCTGATTTTCTTTGAAATATCAGTGACAGTTTGAGGTCTCCCGGGATTCCTCAGTACAGCTATTTTATGTGACAGCAGTGAGGGTTGCAAATCACTTCTTTTTGAGCTGCTTCTTTACACAGTCTTAAAAGATGTAGATGCCTCAATATGTGAGCAAACAATCACATTCCCATTTCCACACGACAAAATTAAGTAGGGGATTTCTCCTGGCTAATACAAAAAAGGGAGATAAATCTGGTAAAAGAAGCCCCAAACACTGAACCTCACTTGGAGGTTTGTAAAATGCAAATTCTCAGATGTGCCCTTAGCTTCTTTATTTAGGAGCTAAAGCTTAAATCTTGAAGCCACCAGTATTCTGGCTGGTAGAGGGCCTCTTTCTTGGTTTGGTGTGAATTGATTGCAGAGTCCTGCTTGCTGGAGACGTGACTATACCCAGCATGATCACACTTGGTTTGCTTGCCAAGTGTCATGGCTTGGACTGCACCAGCCACTGAAATGAAGAGCAGTTGGTCTCTTTAACCTCTCTCTCTTCAGAGAGAGGAGAAGGGAGAGAGAGAAAGCAAGAGAGAGAGACTTAGGAGTTGAAAAGAAACTAAACTACTTTAATGAAATATTAATAATAAAATAATAAAAATATAAGAATATTATTAAGAAAAGAATGAAATCTATATAATAGATACAACTCATATCAAGCTCTCAGCATGACAATCACACCACCTGGGAAAGTCACTGGGAAAGTCCTAGACTGGACTCAGCAATGGATGGGAGCTGAACTCAGGATCCGGACTCAGAAACATGTGGATTGGGACTAAAGGCAGAAAAAAGAGACTCCTCCTTGGACATTGGCCATTGAAGAAAGAGCCTGATCCATTTGATCCCTCAGCTTTTATAATGAGCACGGGGCAGATGGGACCCTGTTGGTCACTTCTGGGTCCGCTCCTCCCCACACGTGTGACACCTCTAGGCTTTTCCGCTTCTGACCCTCCAATGGGGCACACAAAAAAGTGAGCTGACCTGGGCTCTTACAGCAATAAGAATAAGCAGGAGCCTCTCCGTGTACCATCCCTCAGTATTCACCATCAACATCAGACCTTATCACTATGGTAGCAGATGCTGTCTGAAGAATATGCCCTTAATTTCAGAGAGTTAGAAGAGACTTAACTGAAAAGTAAAATTACTGAAAAGAAAATCGGTTCTGTTTTACCTCAAACCTCTGATTTACCTCAAAATAGGTAAATCTTTTCAGACTGTCTTTGGCTTATGACTACACCTTCCAAGATCTTCAGACAAAATGGTACTAAGTATACCTAATAATCGTTTATCTTCATCTGGTTAAGTTCCAATTAAGTCATAAACTGAAAAACAGATGAAAAGATTGAGCTGAGAGGCTCTCAGTTGGCTAAAATCTTGTGAGCTGATGTCAGCCAAGTATTTGTGAACAGCAGCCATCAACTTGCAGAAAATCACTCCTACATCAGGCATAGAAAAACACTTTGTGTACTATGAAAACTGATGCCCTCATAGATGCCTTCCTTATGGACTGGTGAGACAGCCTGTGAAGAAGCTACCTGTGTGATCTCACATGGGTGAAAACTTCTAGAGATGACATTATGCCATGAGTTGACAGAACATTAGATATAGGAATCCTGTAAAAATAGCTGATTGCTACGACTTCTAACAACTACTCTCTCAGCATTCATCCATCGGCAAACTAAAAATAAGTTCAAAGTAACAATGTTTCATCATCTGTTTCTTATTCTTTCTGGAACAAGTCAAACACAGTACCTTGCTATTTTTGAATATGACTGTCAAGCTTATTTTCTGGAATTTACATTTTGATAGGGAAAAAAGAAAAGGAAAAAAAAACCCTTTAAAACTTTTCTAGATGACACTTGTTTTAAACTAAAACATTTATCTGCTTTAAAATTAATTCATAGTCTCAGAAAATCTTTTTATCATATAGTAGAATTAATTGCATGCTGATATCATACTTATTTTTGTGCATTAAGACACTGACAACTTGTTAAGTTTTCTACAGGTACTTAAAATTATATTCAGGGCTTGCACAAAAGAGGCTCCATAGTTAAAGACCCAGTAAAGAATTTTAAAAATATTTTTTCACAGTCTTTATAATTCTCAAGAAAAACTGTTGCCAAGCAAATAGACTACAGTTTCTTTCTGCTTCTTACTTCCCACAAAAGTTCTTGCTGCATTAATTCTCTCTGTTATCTTCTGTTTAAGACACTATTTAAGGAAAAAATCCAGATAGCTCAGTTGACTCACAGCTGGGGCACAAAATCTGGAAACTCAAACCATTCAATGAAGTGTGAATAGAACAATTTCAGTCCTTACAAAGTACAGCCTGAGTGCAACCTTAGCTTGACAGCTTTTGGTGCACCTTTATAATATTAGTGCAATTAAATGAACAGAAGAGCTGTAAATAGAATTTTTCTGAAGTCTACATGAGCATCAATTATACCATACTGCAGGACACGTATCGTACTAGAATTTCTACAACATATTGTCAAATCGCTTTTTTATAACAAAGAGCACTCTGATTTCTTATCAAGCTTAACTGAAATGAATTTAACAGAATCAGTTCTGCTGCTATTAAACAACCAGGAGGGAAATATAATTCTGGATTTCAATTACTTAAATGCCTAGTTTAGAGCAAGCTCTCCCAGCCTGCTTTACTACCTGCCCAGAAACAAGATCTATAGCTGCAATTAATTTTCAATGTTGCCTTGTATTTCTCTGGAAGCTACAAATGTAGAGTGTATGTAATGCTCTGTGGTTGCCAGAATGTTTCCTCCAAGAGGCATGGGCACAGGACTCCTCTTTGGAGAACAATGCTCGCTGTAACACACCATCTAGCAGGCCTCCATTAAAACGTCTAAAGCACATTTTTCAAATTATCCAATATTACAGAACACTATGCTAAAACCTCTTTTCATAACAACTGTGATTTTAAATACCACTTTTTTCTGCAACAGTTTCAGTGGCAGTAAGGACAGACCATAATGTTATGATTGCCAGTATCACCAAAAATAGCAGTTTTACTTCTATCTACTCATGATGTATAGACTTGACAGTATCTACTCAATTTATTGATAAAAGCTTTCACTGCTGTCACCAGTGCAGATGAGCAAACTGAATTATTCTTTGCAATCAATTAAGTTTGAAATGGGCTTTTATTGTGGAATACATACGGAAAGCAAAGAGATGAGAAGCAGTTAACAGTGTAACCCCTATTCCCACCTGTGGCAGGGGAAATTACAGTAACCACTTGTAT
This sequence comes from Scolopax mira, assembly GCA_004320125.1. NCBI lineage: Eukaryota > Metazoa > Chordata > Aves > Charadriiformes > Scolopacidae > Scolopax > Scolopax mira. The sequence goes on along the minus strand of BJBW01004678.1, from coordinate 146,019 downwards.
TTTGATAGCAGCTGCTGTTATGTATTGTTACGAAATGAAATAGATCACTCAATACAAAAGTTGCTGAAAAAGACAGTAGATTCTCCATGGTGTCATTATAATTACAACTTCTCAACCTTTAACTAATGCTCATTTTGTGTATCTTCAAAACAGATTACTTAGAACAGGGCTTTCCTAGAATGCCATTCCTTAGAATGTCTTCGGGTGTGGGAAATCTTTTAGTTTACAGATATGATCATTTTGAATTAAAAATATCACTATTATCATACCATCAGACTTCTCCCGACTTGGTAATGGAGAGAAAATTTACATGAACGTAAATGTAAGCAAAGCTCACTGGTGTATCTGTGACCAGTTTGTCAGTATACACCGCGCTCAGTATACTCCACTCTACCATGTTTAAAAATTAACTTATGAATCAAAGACAAGATGCTTTCAAGGTTTATCCTTTATTGCTACATCTTATTTTTTCTGTGAGCAAAGCAGGCCTTCTGTCTTATATGGATCTTGGACAACATGAGGCCATAACTCTTCCAAACTGAAATTTGGATTTTTAAGTTTTTTTTAATACTAAAGCTATGCTCTGCTGTGAAAAATACTTGCACGTGCACTCCAGGAAGTACGCAAACACTCTTTCACATTAACTTTAGAAAATCAGAAAACTGAAATTGCTGCTGGGTTTCAGTTTAGCATACAATTGCATGAAGGACAAATATATTCTGAATTCAGAACGCTGCCTTCTCTGGGTAGTAGCAAAAGCATAACATATGATACAACACATTTTAGGTTTTGCCTTCAAAGTTGGTTTTTTTTCTTTGTGGGTTGGTTTTTTTTTTTTTTTTTTTTTTCCATATGGCTTCAAAGGAAATTGAACAAAACTGGGAAAAAAAAAATCACAGACTGAGCCTAATCACACTGTATCATCTGTGAACTTCCATTGCGGTTGTGACAGAGATGAGTGGACACTTACTTACCTAAAGGACAAAGAGCTATTATCAAAATTATGTGATCGTGATCCTGGCCATGAAGAATGTAGAAAATTTATGCTGCTTCCACTAATTCAGAATTGATCATTTTTGACTGATAATTTTCCGATTTTTTTCAGAGATGACTGCATTCAGACCATATTTACACTTCAAAGCAACTGCTGCAGTTGGCATTGAGAGAAATCAATGAATAAAAAACCCCTGGCTTTTAATTAGCTCTTCTTCAGAGGGTCTGAAGTTTAACTGAATTTAACACTTTAGCACAGAATTTCAGTATAATTTGCCAGGCTTTTGTGATAGGGCATTTCAGAGAAACCCGAGTTTCCTTTTTACTTTTTTTGAGTAGTAAAAACCATTTAACATTATCAAACTGCTATAGGAATCCATACTTATTGCTTAAATGCCAAGCACAAGACTCCTAATAGAAATGTGTATTTTATACATTCAAACATAGAGGCTTCCAAAACATAAATGAAGGATTATTCTAAAATGTGACAGTTCTTAAACTACGTGAAGATTTAGTTAAGGTTCCTACTGTTCACAATCAAAGGTCTCAGCTGCAGATCTCAAAGGAAGGCTTCATACACTCTATGTTTCTTCAGGTGACCATTTATACAAATATTCACAGTTAACATATTCAAATACCTTTTCTTTGTTATTATAGATTCAAGAGAACACTTAAATAAATTCCTGCATTCCTAGCACAATCCAGATTTTTATGTGTTGAGAAACAACAAAAAGTACCAGTTTTGTCACTGAAAAAATACAGTGAGATATAGACATAATGTAACAGAGACATACATTTTATTTTTTGCTGTTTCCATATGGTTGATAAATTCAATCATTACTATGGAAAGGAATTTCACCCAAAAGTTAAAGAACACTCTAAGTGATAGACTGATGGAAACCATAACCACAATTAGATACACCTACATGTTGCTCAATTATGTTTTTACCATTATTTGCCTAAATTTTCCACAACATGTTAAACCCTTTACACTACTCTCCTTTCTTCCTGTTAATTTCACTGGATGGATCACACACTGGATGGCTATAAAACATTTGAAGTAGTCCAGAGTTGAGAAGGATGCCCAGCACTCTCCAGGCTTGGGTTTCATAGGCCAGGAGCATAACAACCTTTTTTAATCTCAGCTTTCCACTTCAAACTACGCCATTCATAAAATTACCTCCTCATTTGAGACACTAGCCTTATTTCATAAGATAGTAATAGATTCCTAGCAGGCTATTCGTTCTAAAAACATACAATAAAAGTTGTAAGCATTCATAGCATTTTAGCAATCCCCCTGCCTCAACCATCAATGAGCAAGACAGATTTCTTGCAGGGAATAAAAAAAAAAAAGGAAAGAAAAATAAGAAAAAAAGAGGGTCACCTCACCTAGAAAGTTGCAGTGAATTTTCAGGTCAAATAACAGTATCAGCTGAAAACAGTTTGCACAGAAAACCTACTAGTCTCTGTTTTAATAAAGTCAAAGGCTTTTCAGGCTTCATAATAATAATAAAAAAAAAGTGCATAAAAATCAACAGATGCTGCTAGCTAATGATAAAAAAAACATCATAAGAACATTCAAACTTTTAGATGCTGCTGATCTGTTTTTTTTGCTGGTATATATTACATATTTTACACAGTGGCAAATAAAGTCAATGCCATAATGGATATTTTCATCTTGTCCGAACTTTGAAAGTTAGGATTTTATCAGTAAAAAAACCCTGTAAATCAGTTTAGCCCAGAGAAGCATTTTGATTGCCTAATTTAGCTTTGTAAAGGAGAAGTAAATCTTATAAGTTGGTCTCTGTAAGCCTCACAGCTGGAACATTCTAACTCTACTTTGCAGTTTCCAGTGATCAAAGTAAGTTACTTTATATTTAAAACTAAGAATTTCATAATGGAAATAATGCAACACCAGGGGGTGCAGTTATCATGAAATAATTACACTCCTGGGAGATTACAGACAAGGCTGTACCCCAGGGGTGTGATTATCCCATGATAACCACATCCACTGAAATTGCCTTATTGCAAAAATAATCTCTATTCACTGGTGAGATATTATTCAATAGGCGCTTTTTTAATGGTAAGATTATTATTTTTTTGTATGAATTACCAGCTAGATTAGCAAAATTGTCCCAGAAGTAAAATAACCAAGCTACCATGCCCAAGTTAAGGTACTGATTGTCATTATTTTTGTTTGCTGGAGCGCTGCAGTGTATGTCAGATCTTGAAAGCCTTTTCTCACAGAACAGTTTCATCGTGCAGTGGTTCCACCGGAGTAAACTGCAACCCATGGCTGGTCTGTGCATACAAGATACTCAACAGAACCCAAAACAGCAGTTGCCAATCAGTTTACGTGCAAAGAGGAATCATGTAAGATTCAAAGACAAGGATCCTTCTGATGAAATAAGGGAATGACAGCTTACAGAATTTATGAGAAGGAAAAAAACCCCTATATTGTTGGTTATTTTATGGTGTGAAAAACGTTGCACGTCGGCAATCTCTAACTCTTCTCTTTCCTCACAGAGAAGCAGAGCAAGAACTTTAGATAATGCAACAGGAGTTTCACTTTCTTTCATTTTAACTCAAACATTTCTTCGGAGGCTGAAAAAACAGCCTGAGCCCAAATAAGAACTTTTGTTTTGCTCTCTTTCTGAAGGAGGAAAAAATTAGAAAAACACACAAACTGAACTTGTACCAAGTGATCTTAAATATTTTCTTTGTGTGTTGAAATGCATCACCCATATAGTGTCAAAGTAAACAATGACAATTAAAAATAAATTGTGAAGGATAAAGCACCTTCTTTTTTTTTAAGCACCTTTATTTTTTTAAGCACCTTCTAATAGCTGACTCTCTGAAAAACTTCTGTTAACAAAATATCAAGAAATATTGAAATGCAACACTTTTGCTTTTTGGTGGAACACAGTATGAAGCACTAATTCAATGTTCTGTTCAAATGCTACTTCTTTCCTTTTAACATGATTTACTCATTTGGATAAAACTGCTTCTACATAAACTTTTTTTTTTTTTCCATTCAAATGAGGATTGTAATCCCACTGAAGTTCACTGACTTGGGCATTTAAAAAATATATACATTACCGGTCTTTTATTAATTTGAAGTCATCATTCAACTAAGACATTCAAAGGCCCAGTTTTTGTAGGAAGGAGGATGATGATGGGAAAAGGCTGTTCTTGCTGGTTTTAACTCAATAATTAGGTTATCCTATAAAACATTTTTTACCCTCATTTTCTGTCAAAAGCTTTTGCTTTTCATAAAAGAGAAAGATACAAACGTCCTTCCAATTATGTAAGTGCCAGTTCTTTATTGCCAGTTCTTTATATATGCATAAATATTTGATAGCAATAATGTGGCTATTGCTGTTTATACTGGTTTTGGCTGGGATAAAGTTAATTTTTTTCATAATAGCATGCGTGGGGCCTATGTTTTGGGTTTATGGCCAAAACCGTGTTGATCATATGGGGATATTCTAGTTATTGCTGAGCAGTGCTTGCACAGCATCAAGACATTTTCTGCTTCCCACACTGCCCCAACCAGCAAGATGTCTGGGGGTGCACAAAGATTTGGGAGGGGACACAGCCTGGACCAGCTGACCCCAACTGACCAAAGGATATCCCATGCCATATGACACCATGCTTATCATATAAAGCTGAGCGAGGAGGAGGAAGGGGAGATGTGCTGGAGTGATGGTGTTTGTCCTCCCAAGTTACCATTACAGGTGAGGGAGCCCTGCTGCCCTGGGGATGGCTGAACAAAGACTTCAAAGTTACTACATGACAGAATTCAGTCACGAGTCTAATTAGTATATAATAAATTTCTCCTGTGGTTCCTAAACTTGTACGTATGAAAAGTTTCAGTTCTTTTTTTGCAGCAGAGCATCTGAAGCTCCTATCATTACTGTTCTGTGGATAGAAACACATTTGGGTAAATGCATAAAGACAGCAGTGAACAAAACCAAGGTCATCTATTTCCTTGTATATTAAGCTTGCTTCTCTAAAGCAGAACAACAAGGTTCAGAAGAATAAGACCTGTTAAAAGTGCCCCTATAGGTAAGGCAGACCATTTCTTAAAAACTACTTCTGCAGAAATTAGTGATGCCAATGTCCTTAGAATTTCTATCAGGTTCAAAATCATGAGGCCAAGGGTTCCCAGGCACTGATTGCTTAGAGATTCATTAGCAGCCAGGTAATGAATTAGCAGCCTTATGGTACATAGACTACACTGATGCTGATGCATGGTGTGCTCTAACAAGGGAGAGTATTTTCAAAGTTTGAAGAATCCTTACCAAAATTATGGTACTGTAACTACTACACACTGCCTAGAAAAAAATTATTCAGTTCAGTTTGCAAGACGAGGATTCGAGATCATCTTTTATTAGATTGAAAAGACTACTAAAAAAAAATATCAGAGAAAGTAAAGCGCTACCAAGTAAATCACTTCAAAGTGAAAGTCTTTGAAAACAGTTCATTATCCAAAAATTCCAAAGATTTGCCCTTTCTTAAAAAAGAAAGTTTCAATGACTTATAAATCTAGTCTTTCTAATACAATTTATTTCATAAACTAATTGCAGTTCTGTACTAAAATTTTATTTTAGTTTTAACCTTTATTCCTTATTATCTCTGTATTTCTCAGATGTGCCCTTTAATGCCTGGGACAGTATTTGTATTTGAATTTCCCGACACACAAGCTAGAAACAAACTTTCAGGGATGACATTCCATATATGGAATTACTTCCTGACATTTACATATATTATTTGCTCTAATAATTTAGCCCAACATTTTTCAACTCTTTCTGGAGAGCCAGTTGTAAACATATTTTTATACATTTAACTATTAAAAAAAAAAAAACAGTGAAAGAATTTAAGTACTTGATGTATACGATTCCGGACTTGATGTATACTATAAGCAGTAACTCCCTACCCTTGAAATCCCTATTCATTATTCTTTTCAGAGGCACATGTTTTCTTGTACATTCTAGAAATGAACCGACAGCTTCTGAAAATTCTGCTTTGGAGTTTAGACCTTAGAAGCCAAGTGGGTTTGTACTTTTTTTTTTTCCCCAGTGATGACAGTCACAATAAATGAAAACCCTGGACAATTTACATGGTTTTTATCAGTTTTCTAAGCATGAGGAGACACTTATTTGTGATACAAGGTGGTGTGTGTATGTGAAGCAATAAAAGTACTTTGGGAGTTTGTTTTTTTTAAAACCTAATCCTCAGTTCATGAAACACAGAAAGGTTTCATAAAAAGATGATGTCATAAAAGCCCTTACAGAGCAGTATTTTCTGCAGTTCTAGACAATCTAAATAATAACATGGCAACAGTCATTTTTGCAGTACTACAAAATAATCAGAAAATAATTAGGAATTTCACTAGGAAAAGAAAAGTAGCTTAGGAGTGCATGCAGGTACCAATAAAGAGAAGCAGGAAGAAGCTGAGCTTGAGATGTGTTTCCTGTACAGAAGGAGTTTCTTAGAGGTGGATATAAATTCAGTATTAGGGCTATTAACAAAGCATTAAGTAATGAGAGGAAATAAAGAGCAATAAGGGAAATGGTCAAAACAAGATTATATGGTTGGGGGGTGTTGATCAGTACACAACAGAATTTGTCTCTTTAACGTTACAGTGTCTTGTTAGAAAAAGTAAATAAACTCTGTTTTACTCTCAGTGTAGGTTAATTTTACAGTTAACTGCACATCTGCAGCACTGGAAATGCTGGGTAGAACTCTCAGCAACACAAAGATAATTACGTAATCCCATCTTATGCAACACAGGACTGGTATCAGGGTTTAGTTAAAACAAATCAGTTTTGGTTTTGTTTTGGGTTTGTTTTTTTTTTTTTTAATGTGTGATGTAAGCTTTAACATGCCACAAGGCCCTTATGAGCCTTAAGGGAATCAATGAATTCAATAACTTGCGAGCTCACTGAACTGCAGTGCTTCATTTACATACATGGAATTTCCATAAGTCATCAATGGAGTGTAATTTAGCTTGTTATTAAATCAGATGAAGTTTTAGAAAAGTTGATGAAAGGACTGTATTCCTGACGTTAGAAAAAGCAGACAACCTTTTATCTGATGATCTAATTAATGATATTAACACTTCCTATAGGACTTATATCTGCTATTCAAGCAAGAACTTTAAACAGTTTTAAACTTTACCTACAGTGTTTTTACATACAGTTTCCCTGGAAGAAAGAAAGAGAAAGTAGCAATATCATTACAGTATCATTACAGCTGAATATTCAAACTTAAGAACAGTGTCTTACAAATTATATATACAAACCCTGATCTGTCACTCACCCCTACTCCCTGAAATCCTTCCTCGGTCTATAAAAGAATCTGTGCTCAGCACAGCATGCTGTCTCTTAAGTTCCACAGCTGAAAATGAGAGGGCATTGCCCCGCTCTAAGAACATTAAGTAGTTTTACAGCATTTTCCTCCATGCAAAGTTCACAGTATGTGTTAAATCTCTTTCTTTAGGCCTAGAAAGACCTGGAGAACACCTCTCTAACTAGGGAACACCCACAGCAGTCAAACATTGCCTACACCTAGATACTTAGTTCACTTAGGTTTGAAACAAGCCATCTTATATCAACACTGCAAAGTGTCCATATTACATAGTTACAAATAATAAGGAGTCTATTTTCAAATTTGTGTGAGGATGTACAAATACTTTCTGCTTTCCCACATCATTTGAACCAGGGTGGGGGCGTGTGGAAGCAAGTTCTGCAGCACAAAAGCGTTTCTGACATGCAAGAGCTGCACAGTATAATTCTACCACCACCAAACACTCAAGCACTATTTCTTCTAAGGTAAGAATAAGGCGAGAAAATGATTTAATGTCATAACCTACTGAATAGAAAGGCTGAGAATGTCAACTGTAGGACAGCTAATACAATGGTATAGTCATCAGACACCGCCTAAAAGCAGGGGAGTGTAAGAGGCACTATTTCCTTTACCTTCCAGTCCTCATCTCAAAGAAATGACATACCCAAGTGATCCAATTCTGAAAAGCAAGATTGTTGGTAGGCTAAACACGTAATAAAACTAAGAGCTGCTAGATAAAAAGACAGAAGAAAGCAAGATGTTATCAAGTGTGTAATTGTAACGGTATCCCTGCAGCAGGTGACCTTAAAGCACAGTACAGCAAGTCTGTGAAGACTCACCCAGGGTACCAGGTGTTTTTTTAACATGCCAGAATTTCAAGAACCTTGAAAGTGTTACAAACTTGGGCCAACTTACAGAAAACAAAAAGTTTTTTAGGCAAAAAAAAAAAAAATTCAATTTGAATGCTTATATCCGCTTCTTTAAACCTCATCTAACACCAAATGCTGTGTGACTTCAAGTAACAGGAAAGTTAACAGAGGGGAAAAATTGTAGCTTAAGAAGCAATAAGCAGCCAGCTGAAAGGAAACCAGGCATTTGGAAATCTAGGTTTCAACTGCTTCTCTCCTTACAGAGGCACAATTACACATATTTAAAAAAAAAACCAAAAACAATCCAAGAAACAAAACCCTCTCATTTTTTTCCACTGATTAACAAAGATATACTGGCATATTCCAGCTTTTCCAAGCTGTTGCCTGAATCTGAGCTAGGACAGTCTGTGACACAAATGTTGTCACTCTGATATAAACAGCTTCATTGCAGCTTCTGCATTTTTGCCACAGATAGAATCAAAGCAACATCCGTTACAGAATCTTTTCAAAATACTTACTAAATAGAAAATTAAGTCCCTGTCATTCGCAATAATGAAAATGAAATTGTGGGTCCTACATTTGGAATAAAGAAGTGTTTTTCCCATTTCATCAACTCTTTGAAATTATAAACTTAGACCTTCTAAAATTAAACACGGTGAGTTCCCCCAAAATATCTAAGCACCACCTTTAGAAGACATTCACTGCCTTACCTGAACCATCACTGGTGACTGAACTTGCATTAATTCCAGAAAGGCCAAATAAGGGACATTCTCGATCAGTGTTTACATGTCCCCATTTGTGGCATTTAATACATCTCACATTTCGCACCTAAAAGGGAAAAAAAAAAAAATCACATAGTTTAGTCAACAATACAGCTTGACATTTAGAGAAATGTCTAAGTTATTAGGCATAAGAGAAGCTTTTAAACTCACTGCGAAAAAGATGATAAAATTAAGAGTCCATGTGAATGTTCTGCAGTTAGAGAATATTTGAAATATACCCAAGACATCCACAGAGTGAAATTTATTTAACTTGCCTGGATACCAAATGGCTGATCTCTGATATTCATGTCATCCTTAGCATATCTGTTACACAAAACACAAAAGAAAACAAATACTAAGTTCACTATTTTTCTTAAACCCATCATATACAAAACTTCCTTTTATTGTTAAGTGTGTACCCATTTCAGAGTTATAGTTCTGAAAACTAAACAGTTTTAATATGCTTTAAATATGGATGTAAAATTTAAACAAAAACTAAGGTGGTCAAGGAAATTGCTCCAGGTTTACAGGTTTTACTAATTAGCTCCTAGGATGTGACAGGATTACAAATTACTTGCTCAAAAACAAAATAGGGGAAAAAAAAAAAAGAAAAGGATATGAGAGGTAAGTATAAAAAAAATTATTTGGAAAAAAATCCAGACATCTTACTTTTCTCGAGGGGCGACTTTTTGCCATTCAAATTTGTATTCAGTCTCTCCTTCTTGCTATAAAACAGAAAACATGGTAAGTTTGAAATTTTTAAAAATACATTTAAGTAGGAAGAAGACAAAGAAATGATGTAATGAAATACCTCTTTAGTTTCCTCTTTGAATTTTCAGAAATCATGGAAAGAAAAGAAATGATACATTAATTATACATGTAAAATGCATCTGGTGTCTAAGCTGGAGACAAAACGTTTCATGCTTTATACTAATACAACAGTACAAATATTCAGAAAGTAACTTAATTTAAATACAGTGCACATAAAAATAATCAGCCTTTAATAAATGAATACAAATTCTGTGAAACTGGAATCATCTTTCAAACTACATTGATTTGATATACAAATACAAAAAAGCTAAATTTTTTTGGCCAAAAGTAGCAGCAATACTTAATTTTAAAATCTTAAAAAATATATTTTTTCTCAAAAATCACTAGTTTAAAATTGCATTTTTAATAATATAACTCCTAACTAATAATATAACTAATTTTAATAATATGCTTTAATAATATTATGCTTTATTAAGAGCTTTAAAAGTTAAATAATTGCAAAATTTGCTCTACCAGAATGATCCCATCCAAATATTTCCAAGGGTTTTCATGAAAATGGGAAAGATGCATTTTAAACGAAAATGTTTTCTTTCAAAGGAAATACGTTTTCTTAGTTTTGCACTTACATTCACATTTTGCTAGAATTAAGTGACTAACACAAGTATCCACCAGGTACTTAGTAACTTTTATCTTCGCATTGAACAGTTGTTTGTTTAAAAAAACCAAACAACCCCAACTGTTCTTATTTTGAAATAAATTAAAATAGCATGAGATCAAAATTATTACCTACTATAGATCTCTGCATATTTGCACAGGAAGAACTAAAAATAATACCTTCTAGGATCACCTCACTGTAACACATTGTTTTAAAATAAAAGACACTATGCTTATTTCATCAGAGGGTTTTTAGCTTTCCATTCCTGTCTGCTCACGATCAGGAAACCAGAATACCTTTCTTTGCGCCAGGTGGGGCCTCATACATGAAATTAAGACCATTCTTCACACGCTCATCACCCATAAGCAATCTAAATAAGAAAGACAGAGTTTAGAGCGTTACATATGCAACATTCCCTTTGGTTTGCTTTTTAAAGGAAAAAAAAAAAAGAAAAAGAAACGTGGCAGGGAATTGTGATAGTAACTAGTGCTTTTTGATTTCTTAATTTGAGTACTGGAAGCTGAATATCAAAAAAGTCTGAGAGACCAGTCAATACTTTTGAGTGCTCCATTGTGTACCAAAACCCGGTAATTCTGAAACATAATTTTGCATCCACAGAATCATACAAGCCAGATTTCTGTGTGATCCAAATATACCACTATACAAGGTTACCTGCTGTTATGTGCCACAAAACACGTTCTAAAATTAATTACAGGATACACATGGTCCATTTTAAAGAAGTCATATTGACCTCTGCTTAATCAGGCATCAGTGTATGAGTCACTGTCCTCTCCTGCTGCTGTGGTTAGTGGGAGGCAGTACTTCAAAGGACTCACAATGAAGTGTCCATCACCGCCAGGAGAACAAGAGACAGCAGGAAGAAGTATGTGATCTTATGCCAGTTCTCACCTGTTATCGTAGGACTCCTGTTCTTTAAGATACTGTTGCATTAATTCTTCTTGTTTCTTCTTATCATAGGATATTTTCTGTTCTGCCATCCATACCTAGTTAAAACAAGTAAATTTCTTTAGCTTTAAACAAACACAAAAAACCACCGCAGAACATATTCGTGTGTAAGTAGTTAACTGGTTTAAGCTACTGAAAATACTTAGTAAGGGAAAATTCCCATTCTAATGACATAAACCATCTTATTTTCATCTATCACTTCAACAAATGAACTTCACACGAGCAGTAATTTTCATACTCCACGAACGCTTAAGATCTGAAAAAGAAAGAAAGCTTAGTAATGCAAAGGGCGAAGAGGGGTCAGAAAACACCCCTGGGGTGCCACTGCCTTCCTGGGCGAGACACCTCCTCACCTGGGTCTGGCCAGACCCCAAACTCCACCTTCTCCCGGGAGCTGCTGGGCCGACGCGGGTCCGGGTGCGGAACACTGGGGAAGCACAGGCCCACCGCAACAGGCGGGGGTTTCCTGGGCGGCGTACGGTGCCCATTTACCCAGAGAACCAGCTGTCGAGAAGCCGGCGCCAGGAAAAGGCGATAGCGACACACACCTACCGGCAACCAGACCTCAAGCGTCAGAAGTTATTTCTTAGCTTTCTTTCCTGCCTCCTCCGCACCTCACCCCCGCTCCAGCCCCACCACAGGACGGGGGACCACCCACCACACATGCCCCTGCGATGCCGGGAGCCCCTCAACAGCCCCCCCCCAGGCTGCGGACTCCCCCGGTGCGCACCGTCCGGGCGGCTCAGGGGTGAGGGCCGCCGGCTCCCCCCCCTCACCTTTTTGATGTTGGACTTGGAGGCGGGATGAAAATCCTTCTTGCACATGAAGTTGGCGAACGACTTCCCCATGGCGGCGGCGGGAAGGGAGCCACCGGCGGCTCGCGGCACCACAACGGGCCCCTCAGCCAGCTGCCTCCGCCCGGCCTTCCGGGTCGGTGGGCGGGACTTCCTGTGGGGCGAGGAACCGCCCGCCGCTCAGCCCCGCCCCGCCCCGCCGCCGGGCCTGGAGGAGCCGCCGCTGCCGCCGCTATGTCGCCTCAGCCGCCCCCCAGCTCCTGCGACACCTTCGTGGCGCTGCCGCCCGCCGCAGCGGGGGGTCGCGTCATCTTCGGGAAGAACTCGGACCGTCCGGCGGAGGAGGTGCAGGAGGTGGTGTATTTCCCGGCCGCCGACCACCCGCCCGGCGCCGCGCTGGAGGCGAGTTAAAAAACAAGCAAACAAAAAAAAACCCCCAACCCTTTAATCCTATTTTCTGGGCATTTTTGGCCGGCGGCGGCCGAAGGTAACTGTGTTGTGTGGGTGGCGGGTCGTTGCAGTGCACCTACGTGAGGATCGGCCAGGTGGCGCGGACGCACGCCGTGGTGCTGAGCAGGCCCGCCTGGCTGTGGGGCGCCGAGATGGGCGCCAACGAGCACGGCCTCTGCATCGGGAACGAAGCGGTGTGGGGCAGGGAGGAGGTGGGGGACGGCGAGGCGCTCCTCGGCATGGACCTCGTAAGGTTTGCGGGGGCGGCGCGGGGAGGCGGCGCGGAACTCGCAAGCGGGTTTCGAAGCGGTTGCTTCTGTGTTGGTGGGGGGGGGGAGTGCGTGCTTGTCGCCTGCGGAAGGCACATCTGTCTCGTCTCCTCTTCTAGCCGCGGTTAAAAATAAGTATTTTTTTGGCATAGGAGTTAAATCTCTGCCAGGAGTTGGGAGCCCGTGAGAGGTGTCGGGTGCTCGAACCGAGTCTGTCAAGGATATCATGACAGTGTGCCTCTCCACAGTTGACTGTGAAGTGAAACAAGACTCCTAACTACCCCACAGCCGGACTTCAGGATCTAGCATTTGGGCCTTTCCCTAGGGGCTGTTCTCATTTCCTATTTCCCCCCTTTTTCGCACACATATTTTGAAGTTTCAGTCTTAGCTGTGCATGTTCGTGGCTTCAAGTTGCGCCAGGTTCAGGTTAGATCTTAGGAAATATTTCTTTACTGAAAGGGTCGTCAGGCATTGGAATGGGCTGCCCAGGGGGGTGGTTGAAGCACCATCCCTGGAGGTGTTCAAGAGACGAGTTGACATGGTGCTGGGGATATGGATTAGTGTTGGGTTGGTGGTGTTTTGGGTGTGGTGTGTGGTTTGTGTGGTTTTTTTTTTTTTGTTCGTTTGTTTTGTTTTCCCATTGTTTGGACTAGATGATCTTAAAAGGTCCCTTCCAACCTGGGTGATTCTGTGATCTCCACGTAAGTAACATCAGCTTCTCGTGCCTGCCCTGTTGGGTGCCAGAGTAACTCATTAACTACCGCAGGCAGTCCCTTCTTCTCGGTACTGTTTCCCCCCAGCCCAGCACCCACACGGGACTCGCAGGCGTTTCCTAGGAGTCCTCTCCCTGCCTTTCTGTATTTGAAACAAGCCCTATCAGTGACTTGCTCCTTTCTCTTACCAGATCGTACCAGCATCAGGTGCAGGTAGAAAGAGCACTTCAGTGTGAATCCCCAGGCTGAACATATGTATGTGAAGTTTATAATTCCAAAGGTAACATCTTCCTTTTGTTTTAGGCTTGGACTCGAGAGAGCGGACACAGCTGAAAAGGCTGTTACCGTCATAGTTGACTTGCTAGAAAAATACGGACAGGGAGGAAACTGTATGGAGAGCCATATGGCATTTACATACCATAACAGTTTTCTGATAGCTGACAGAAAGGAAGCATGGGTGCTGGAGACATCAGGAAAATACTGGGCAGCGGAAAAAGTAGAAGGTATGGATGATGCTCTTTGTTTTAAACATTTCAAAGGCAATGACAATTAGCAGTTTTATACTTTCATTTACTGTTGCATTAAGGCGTCAAAATAGCCTCTAGATACGTAGTGGAGTTGCTGGCTAGGGCATCAGTGTGGAGTGGCTAGCAGTTTCACAGAGGAGCTGAGTCACAGGGGGCCTTTTCAGACTCGGAGAGGACCACGTCTGCACTTGGCAAGCAGAGGAGAGCCAGAAGGTCAGCATGAGAAAGACAGCAGGATGTATGGTCTTAAGGACAGTGGCAATCAATGGCAGTTTCACTTGGTGGCAGGGTAGTACTGACAGGATCAGTGCCTTGGGCCCTGAAGTGGCTGATTCTTCCAGTGGGGTTAAAAGGACAAGTTACATCTTTAGACGTCTAAGAGGAAGAATGTAAATATGGGAATAATCATCACAGAACCTGAAATACGATGTTGGTAATGGAAGCAAATGAGTCAGAGCTGGGTGGCAGTGAAATTTCAACTAGAAGGATAGATATAGCTAGGCAGAGAGGGACAAAAATAAACCACGGGACTCACAGCTCTTGTAGGAAACTCTTCAGTGCGTAATTTGCTTTAACGAGCTAATTATAAACAAAATATGAAGAATAAGCATTTAACATATAAAAATGATTCTTTCCTCACCTTACAAACAGGAGGTGTACGGAATATTTCCAACCAGCTCTCTATCACAACCAAGATTGACAGAGAACACCCAGAGCTGAAGGAATATGCCAAAAGCAAGGGCTGGTGGGATGGGGAAAAGGAATTTGATTTTGCTGCCACATATTCTTATGTAAATACTGCCAGAATGACCACATCCAGAGGCCGATATTGTGAAGGCTATAAACTTCTGAACAAACACAAAGGTATCATTTTTTTATATCTATTTTTTTAAGATGTGCAACGCATTTAGTGAGCTACATTAATTTAAATCATAAATTATTAGACATCTGTTGTTGGCAATCATTCACGTGATTTGGTGAACCAGAATTTACTAGAATAACTGTCTGCATAAAGGAGAAATGCTGAACTTGAAGGCTTCTATCCATTTTTGCCAATTTGTGATTAGGAAAAACTAAAACAAGGGTCAAATATTAAACACACAGAGCTACAGTAACAACACTCAGGGGTTACTTATGAACGTACCACTAAATACTCCATAAGACTTAACTCTGCAACATTTTGGTAGGATATACATTATTACTGTACCTCTAAGAAAAATAAACAAAAGAAACCCAGAGTGGGTTTTCAGACTCCCAGTGGTTTGCAGCCACAAACAGAACCTTATGAACAACTTCACTCTGGTACCATTCCTACAGGCTTAAGACAACAGCACAGCATTCAGATATGTATCTTGCATTTATTTTTTGAGATTAGTTTCTAAATCTGTGTAATTTCACTATAACTGCTACCCTAACCTTGCACAGTGTAATAAAACACCCTGAGAGCAGAACAAAATTTTCTGTACTCTAAGCAGGTGCTCCTAATTGCTAACTTATTTACTTATTTTTCAGACCTCTATAGAAAGAAGCTATTACTTTTCTTCTAACTGCATCCACCTGGCAGGTTTTTGCTGCATCTCTATTCACTTGCTCCTTTGAAGTAATTAATCTGGACCAAAATTACATTGCACCTCAGTGGTTTTTGTATTTGGCTGGGCTCTGCCAGACCAGGTTGAACATTTACTTAACGCGTCAGAATGAACTGCTTTTTGCTGCCCTGCTCTAGCAATCCTGTAAATCCTGCATTCATTTTGGGAATTGCAGGTTCTGAATAACGAAAGCATTTTCATAATACCTGTATTTACTTGTATTATAACAATGCTGAGATTCTATCAGTGTTTTCATTCTAAATCCCCATTTTCAGGCATTTACCTGAGCCATTTTAAAAATCACACTAGGTGTTCAGGTTATCAGCCTCATATGGTTTCAGTTTATTTACACTTATTTTAAATAGGTGCCCTAACTAAAAGCTATTTGGTTTACAGCATCAGTAAAATCACTGGTTTCTTAATCTACCCTTTCCACTTTATTCACTCAATGGCATTACAGGTTTTTTTTTAGTCCAGGCTGCCTATCCCTTGAAGACCATTTTTAGATAAACATTATTTGTATTTCAAAAAACAGAATGTATTTGAAGAATACAAAATAATGAAAATGTCTAGTGGAAAATATACTCACATACTCTTTGAAATAAATACTTTGGGGAAAACAATAATATTTTTAAGTGTGTTACATACTAAGGTGTGTCATTAGTATAATTTTATTTTTTTTCATACCAACATGGACAAACTGAAATTGGCATTACCTATTAAAGGGAAAACACCCAGTTTTAGAGAACATGCCATTTAGACAGTATTATAAGTAGTGCAAATAATTGTTGTGTGTTTTAAATAGGATCTATCACTTCTGAAATAATGATGGAAATTCTTCGTGACAAAGAGAGTGGCATTAACATGGAAGGTGGATTTATGACAACGGGAAGCATGGTGTCTGTCTTGCCTCAGCAGCCTGATCTCCCGTGTATTCACTACTTCACCGGAACTCCAGATCCTGCGAGGTGATGTAGCAGCAAGCAATTAGGATAAAAAAATCGCAAATATCTAAAAGAAAAGCATTGCAATTTGTCTGATTATATTCCTTCGTGCTTTGTTGGTTTGTTTTTCCCCCTGAAAAAACATAGTCATAAAGTAGGAGGATCATAATGTACATTAATGCCATCTACAACCTACCTAGTGAAACGCTGCTATGACACTCAATTAAATATCAGTTAGGAGGGGTTGTGGGTTGTTTTGTTTTGGTTTTTAGTTTTGTTTGTTTGGGGGTTTTTTTGTGGTTCGTTTTTTTGTTTTTTAACTTTTGGGTTGGATTTTTTTTAAAGAAGGAATTAGAAGAATGGGGGAAAATACATCAATCTACTGACAACAATTTTGACAAAACCCTATCAGTAAAGGATCTCTCTTCTATTTTCTCTTTCTAGGTCTATGTTCAAGCCTTTCATTTTTGCACCCAATATGACTCAGTTATTAAAAACTAGCTCACCTACGTTTGGGCATGATGATCCAGTTAAGAAGCAACCACGTTTTCAGAGTAAGCCAGATCGAAGACATGAGCTCTATAAAAAACATGAAAGTGCTGCTGTAGTTATGGAAACTATGGAGGTACGTTGATTAAATTATATTTCAATGCAAGCAGGTGGTTTATATAAGTTCCTCGCTCACATTTTGTTAATGTGATACCATTTAATGCCCTTTGATGGATTGTGAAGAACATTGTAGTGCACCAGAAGCCCATCATCTTGCATCTGGCAGGCACATGTTCCCAACACTAAAAATTGCATCTCGCACTTTGCTGTACTCCCAAGCCTAGCCCCAGACAACGATCTGTGCTGCTCATCTTGTGAAGAAACAGGCCACACACGCTCCTGTGCTCCTCAGAGAAGAGGGAAACACAGAAGAGCAGCCACAAGTGAATGTAGAGCTCTTGCTAAGATACATAGCACTCTTCAGGAGCCCGGTTTTAGGCAGTCCAGGGGGCATGACCTTTGCCATTGCTTGGTACGGACAGGAAAGGAAACAAGATTGTAAAGACAGCTGGACACAAAGGTGAAGCAGGGAGGTAGTTGCTTACTTCTAACAGTAGCATCTCCCCTATTTACAGGTACATGTTCTAAAAAATAAGATATGCCCACTTAAGTTTTACTAGCAGAAGTACCTAGAGCAGCTTTAATGTTATTTTCAATCCATCAGATGAGGATGTAAGGACATAGAGCGCTAGATAGTAGGAAAGGTGTCTAAGAAAACCTGTCACGGTGCTAACTTCTACCAACACAAACTTGGACCCTAAAAACTATTAGAAGGTTAAAATAAAGACAGTAAACCAGCATCTTGTTGGGTTGAACGCTACATACTCTGTATAGTTTTTAGTGAATTAAGTCTCTTTTTGCAGGGCAAAGGTAAAGAGATGCTGAATGGGATACAGGAGTTGGAAAAACAGAAGATAAGTGAAATGGAATCAATCCTGCAAAAGGGATGTCTTGACACTGACCAAGTGGTTAACCTTTTTCCACAGTGTGTAGAAGAAGAACTCAAGATATATAGCTAAAACGACTATCTGAATGTGGTAAAATTCAGCTTTATGATTACCTTACCTAATGAAGCAGATAAATAGATAGATTACACCCTGTTTTCAATATACTATTTAATATGAACAGTTTTAAAGATGCAGATTTATATTCAGGCCCAACAGCTTTTGACTGCAGGAAGCAATGCTGAAAAGGCTCTTAAGAGCTAGGTAGGGGCTTTGTCTGTACATGGCATCAAACTGTCAGCAGAGGTTGATTTTGACAACAAACAGATGCAATTTGAAGGGATAGCTTGACTAAATTGTGGAACCACCCCATCTCTGGATGAGGAACACTAACTCGGATTTGAAGAACTGTCTTCTAGTGTACACACATGTAGCTGTTATAGTCAATTGTAACAGTATTTCATGTTATCGGGATTAAAATGGCCATGCTGAAGGACTTCCCTAAAATTGCGCTCAATAAAAAGGAAAGTGTCAAGTAAGATTGGTTTTATCAAGCAGCAGAATATCATTCCAAGATACATCTCATATAAGGAACTTCTAGTTCTTCAATGTAAAATGAGACTAAGGTACATTAAAAACAAATCAGAGTTAGAATTTTACCATTATTTGTTGTGAAATCTGATTAAGTGGAATTCAACAATGTAAGCATCCTGCAAATTACCACACAATTTTCATTTCCTATATTCCTCACCCTGCTACTGAAAAATAAATTAACTTATTTACATACCAGTATGATTATTGTCAAATTAATTCTGCAATACACTTTATAACATCATGTAGGATTTTTGAAATGTTTCTTAAATTGTTACTTTTTAAAATCAGGCAACCAGAAAGAAAGAGCCTGGAGTATGCACGTATATACATATATGCAACAGGAGACTTAAAAGTCCTTTTAAATATTTTCACTTCATATAAAGCATTTTAACCATGTCTTTTCTTGCCAAAATTACTAGACTATGGAGTTAATTTAATCAAGCTTTTTGCCCTGCAAGGTACTCTTCCTCCCTGATCCTGCTTAGAAGTAACGATTAGTATGTGACATCATTACCTTTATTATCTGTGACAAGGAACAAACTGAGGAAACAACAAAGAAAGAAGATTGTAGCTTTACTACATGATCAAGCAGGATGAAAAGTAAGACTGGGAGGGTAAAAAAAATCCAACACCATAAACAGGACTTCTGCAAGCCTTCGAAAGAGGACATGTAACATGAAATGGAGCATTAGAGCTACAATAGCAGTGACATGACACAGCATCTCTGCAGAAAGACCATTCTTTGATGATTTTTCTGTATTTAGTCAGTATCTAGAATCATCTCAGATGCTAACAGATGCTACACACATATGGTTTTCTCATTGTACAAACTGTTCTATTCCCCTACTGGTAAAAGCGTAAAGTATAATGTATAGGCAAACAAAAGAAATACATATACAATAAAGTCTGCAGCATGAATAAGGAACTTAAGTGCTTGGCAGAATTCGTTCTTCCTGATTCTATGATGAAAGGAGAAGTTTTGTGATACTGTAATCAGATCCACAGGAAGAAACTAATAGTTCAAGGAAAGGTCCTTGAACTTTCTAGTTCTAGTGATCCCATGCACACCATGTAGCAGTAACAAGCAGAACCGAGTAGCAGGTAAGACTGAAATTAAGCTCAGGTTGACTGTGAACCTTTTGTGTCAGTGTTGCCAAAAGAGATTTATTTGACATTCAAAAGCACTGTGGATATGGTGCTATTGAGCTGGAATTTAGTAAAATTTTGCTATATTTATCTGGTTTTCCCAGCATGTCTATATCTGACATGGATATCTTTGTCCCATTTGTGATCATCAGCTGTCCCACACTACCTCTTTGATAATTTCAAAGCATTGATAATAATGCCATGTAAAACTGTTGAAAACCAAGGTATGAGTCAAGTTTACAGGTAGCAGAGCAAAACAAGAGAAACTTTTTTTTTTGCTACAATGCAAATATAGTGAAGTTACACAGGAACTAAAGTAGCAAAGGTACCTTTTTTCCCCTGAGATTTCATCCTCGTAGAACGCATATACTGTAAAAACAGAAAATTACTATTAGATCAGGAGGAAAAAAGAACCCTCCGTCCCACAACCATATGTTAAAAAAAAAAAAACCAGAAAAAACAGGATGTCCTCTAGAGGGCAACCTTTGTGTCTATTTCATCTAGGAATACATCTTGTACCTTATTTTAAAAGGTCTAGAGCTTTATGAAGGATCATTATTAAAAAAAAAAAAAGTACTACAACTGTTACCTAGAAAACAAAAAGTTTTATATCCACCTCTGTCCACTGTCACAGTTATTTTGAGATTAGTACTAGGAAAAAAGATCCATTGTGTCAGTGGAGACTCCTCTGGACTTACTTGTTCAGTGGATGTTTTCATGGAACTGTAACTTCCAAGTTAACTGAGATATATCCCAAACTAATGCACCTTCAAAATAAAAAAACTCATCTTTAAAGCAAAGCTATTTCTAACCACCACAAATTCACACATCAGTAGATCAACTATTGACATACATCAAATTGTCAACTATTTTAAAACTTGTCAGTGCTCCTTGGTTGAAGTAAATATTTATCAGATCAAAGAGTTACTTACCTTTCTAAAGGTATTCAAAGCCTATTCTTAGTTTCCAGAAGTACACAGTAATTTAGATACAGAATATCATATTCATTCCTGTATTTTATTCCTAGTTTCTTCAGTCTAATTATTAACCACTGTAGACTAATGGGTATGATACCAGCAGTCACATGCTGTAACAGTTAATCAAACAGAATTTCATGTCAGTTGTTAAAGGTGTTCTCTTCATTATGTTTGTAAAGGGAGTCTTCTCTAAGCAGAAATTTTGACCAATTTCTTACTTAAAACACAGACCTTGTGTTCAAGTCCAGGGAACACCAGTGGTATTGAAAAAAGGGAGGCAGGGCAGGACTTTATAATGAAAATGAGAAAGAAAAGGAGTCCAAAAACAGTGACTCTGCATAGGACTGCAAAACTGACCTAAGATCAATTTCTTGAACATTTGAAGAATTAAAAAAAAAAAAAAGGGAAAAAAAAAAAAAGAATTGCACCTGGTAAGTAGATGATAATTGAAATGTTCCTAAAGATCTGTTTAGGCTGTTAGACAAAAACAGGCGTCTTTATGTGTACACCCATTAGCAAGTTCTCTGCCTACTTAAAAAGCATCAAAAGCAGATTTAAGAAACACAAGTTTGAAACCCAAGAGCCACTTTAACAAATCTGTCAGAAAACCACACTTGTCATAAATCTTGACACACACACACAACCCTCCCACACTTCACATCACATCAAAACACGGAACCCTGAAATCAAGTAACAGATTTATTGACAAGTTACAGTATTTAGAAGCCAGACATACTCATGGCTTCTGGTTTTAAGTCACATATATCTAATTATTCCAAAATATTTGATGTAGCCATCTTCAGCAGTTGTAACGGAAACAGGCTATTGTTTTTCTTTGTGGCCACAGCCTGATACACACGTCAATTATTTTGTTGCTGGAAAACATTAAAATATGTCCATTTGAATAGCATACATATGCAGTAGGATGCAGTTATATTTCTGTGCACACTGCAGACGTGCAGTAAGACTGACAGTAAAAGGAATTCTTTTTCCAAAATAAGTTTCACATGGAGTTATAGCTACAATAAAACAACTGTTTCTTGAACAGCATTTTATGCTGCTAAAAATCACTTTTAATTTTTAATACAAAGTAGATGCATAAGTGGTTATAATAATAAAAAAAAATCCATGTGCAAAAAAAGGGAAATATTAAAAAAAAACCCAAACAAAACAATGAGGTATTCATATGCTTGAGCAAGTAAATTTTTTTTTAAATACCTGGGTTCCTTTCCCTCACTATATAAAATTTTTGTATAGACATATAAATGCTGCTCTTGTAGTTTTAAAAGGACAGCAAAATGGATATCAGATACTACAGATACTTTAACCTTTTCAAAATGCTGCAGAAGACACACAGATTCTAAGATTCTGCCTTCAGTGCACAGGAATCTGAATGACGCTACAGTAAGTATTTAAACATTGTAGGAAAATACCTGAGGCTCATTAGAAACCTGTGCTAGGCAACCAATACTAAAATTTTAGTATCCTTAGCTACTCTAAACTATAACTTTTCTGTTTAGCACGGATTCTCTATATAATAGAGTTAAAAATCACTGTATTTTATTTAAAAGGTTTTATAAGTTGATAAAATTTTTCTTCTTGACTTGCAGAGGTACCCAAGGGGTCCATAATGTCTTTATTTGAGGCTGGCACTTCTGAATTAAACTGGAAAGGCTAATTTCAGGAAGTAAAAATCTACTCTTAACAAAGCTGTTACTACCACCTAAGGCAAAACTTCAGAGGCAGTTGTTTGTATGAAATTCTGTTATATCATTTCCTATTTTGGAGAAGCAGTAGTTATTTTTATGTTTTTAAGATCTGGTAAGTTTGTATAAAACCATTATTTATTTCTTTAATCCTCTGACATTAGAATCATCTTCACAACAATTCTACTTTTACGAGGGGAGGATTTTATCTTTAAGCGAGAAATAAACTACGTGATCTGAGGTGTAAACAGCTAGAAAAAATTCCTGGTGTTAGACAAGAGTAGAGTAGTTAAAACTGGGATATGATAGAAGAAATTCTACTTCTTTGAAGTCAGGGGGAAGCCTGACTGTAAACAGGAATCAATATTTCATCACACTAGAATATGGAAAACATATGACAATGTGAAAAATAGCGCTCATTCCTGTTTGGTTCTTTGTAGTTTTGTGTGTGTGTGTCATTGTGGCACTGGTCAGTAAAGCTGCTATTATAATGCCTCTATAATATGACAGTGACATATATAATTTTACTATTTGTTTTCCTCAAAATGGAAAAAATGCTCTAAATCCAGAGCATTGTGTTTTGTTCTATTTGCATTCTAGTTGGAACACTCACTACATATCACTTACTATTATTTCCTTCAGAATAGAAACAAGTAGAACCACATCTCTCAACTTTACAAGAGAGAATAACACAATTCTCTAAGAGCCCGGAGAAAGAAATACTTCTGATTTTAGTGGTGAAGGCAGAGGAGGTGGTCACGTCCACTGCCTACATGCTCAGGTCAACGGCTCTCAACTGCAACTGATCTCTTGGGAATAAAGCGGTAATACAAATATTCATCCCGGAATTCAAACTCATTTGTAATATGCTGGATGACGCCTCCTTTCATCAGTCTGTCTCCATACATCACAGCTTCACCACGGTCAGAGGCCAGGCCAACTTGCATGAGCCAGTTCACCAGGTCACAGCCAAAGAAGATGCCGGTGGAGATCTTCGCACCACACCTGTATGTCAAAGGAATGATTCACCCACATGTTCTGTAAACCTGGTATCACCACTGCACGACGAGGAAAGGCAAGGAAAAATAGCAGGAAACAAGGAAAGACATCGTGATAGTTAAAGAGCATGTTAGAAGAGAATTTTCAAGTTTTGTATATTAGGGACATGCCAATGTTCACTACCTTTTCCTACAGACATCTCAAAGGGATGCAAAATGTATGTACGGTGTTCTTTTAGGCCTGTGCAAATAAACTGAAGTGAACAAAAGTCGCAATGTTCCTAAAAACACACACAATGTCATCTCATTTCATGGATCCTTACTTCCCATGTACTCATTAGCATGACCGTTTCTGCAACAGCGTATCTGATTGGAGTGCAGCTGCCTGCAGCTACAGGGACTCCGTCTGCACTCTAACTCCATTTAAATTTCCCTACAGCTTTAAACAGACACTAAGTGCTTACATATTTTGTATACAAAAGCCATTTAACTTGCATATCCGGTTAAGTATTTACCACACAGGCAGTACTAAGAATAAACAAAACCTTTACAACTAGACTAAACTAATTTTCTTTTATGTATTTATGAGGCTATGCCACTAGCATCTACCTAGTTGCAGTAAAATTACCATTCAGAAATTTACCTGCAGCAATAAATGTTTCTTGTTATCTAGAATCTGCTCTATGGAACCCATGTGCAGGGTTTCTGAAGATGATTAACAGCTACATAAAAATAGCAAAACGCAAACTATTTCTTTTTCTTTTTTTTTTTAAAGTTAAAAGCAGCGGTAACACAGAGCAAGTGTTAACATATATTAGCAGGGAAGCAAAAATTAAAAGAAATAAAAATCCATGATTACAAGGGCTCAATTACAATATGATTAAATCAAAAAGGATAGGATCAAGAAAATTAACATTTAAAATGAGAAGATAAATGCTTTCTTTTAAATCGCAAGGAGAAGATATGAAACTAGTTCCACACAAACTTAATATTAAAACAATGAAGCAACAAATGCCAAATTTTGATGTACTCTTGGGCGGATATATGATTAATAAAAACCACAAAACCCAACCAAAGGGCCCAAAGCCCAAGTAAGCACAATACCAGTTGTCACAGTAAACACAACTGTAAAACCTGTCCTATTTCAAAATAAACATTTTCTGATATCTCTTTCACTGTCACGAAATATGCAAGTCCTCAAACTGCCATAGTTCATTTTTCCTAAATGGATAACTTCATTACTTTATTTCTCATGAAACCTGACTGACTTCTGAGGAGACTGAACAAAATCACAATGTTATCACATACAGTTCTGGAACATGGTTTCAGACTTATCTGACCACCCCAAATTAATCCTACTTAAAAGATCACACAACAAGAAAAGTGTGTGTCCTGTTAGGACAATTATTCATGTCTCCATTTCATACAGTAAATATTTAAACAAAGGTAGAATCATTTTTTTGTTGTTCCTACTGCTTCTGTTTGCATTTTTCTTCCCATCCATACCTGGATATGTAATCCTTGACTTGCGTATCATAATCTGCCTCTGAAAACTTTACTGATCTCATAAATTGAAGTTCAGGCCTCACAAGAGGGAAAAGCAAAAGAAATTGTATGAACTCAAAAGGCTTAAAGATCCTAAAACCACTATAATCTCACATACTAAGTGGCCTCTGAACACACACTGGCAACAATTGCAACAGTTTTGCCTCCTGTACAAGCTATTTATTAGTAAGCATTCAGTCAATTAAGTACTGACACCATCTTAATCTCAAAACAAAAGCAAAACTCATAGACACACACACTCTATTAGAGGCATTATCATAAACATTTCTTCAGAAAGATCTTATCTCCTGAACTCAAGCTAAATGCAAAACCTGGGGCAATGTCTTAATAATAGAAAACTTTTTATAATTTATACAAAACCTAGGTGGGATAATGTGATACTTGCACCTCAATGTTTCAGTGCGAGACCAGAAACATTTCTCGGTTACTGTTGTTTCTTAATCTTCACCCTGAGGTTTAAATTCTAGGGATCACCTACAGACAGATTAAACTGCATTTCATTATTTCCAAAAGGTGAGCTATGACCTTTGTAACAGGTTGTACGTGCAGGGAGAGACCTTACCTTCTGCCTCTGACGATACTTTTGACACAGTGATCTCTATGATAACGCACAAACTGTTGACAGGTCATCCTGATTTCCTCAGGTACAGAGGGATCCGTATGCCCTGCTGCTTCTCTTCCTCCCCAGAGAAATTCAAGTCTTAAAGAAAAATAATAAAGAAAACCAGCAAATCAACTAGAGGCATTTTCAAGGACACTGCAAACAATATAATGGAACTTGTAAGAAGCTTATTAAAACTGCTTTACTGGTTTTGTGCCCAGTAATTTATATACAATCTTCCTAATACACTCATATGGCCTTTGAACATGGAAGGGGTTTATTCCAGGCTCAGTCAGAAGGAAAGACATACAGTATCTGGGAGCTACCTTTAGCTCCTGGATCCACATCACAGCCAGCTACCTCTAAGTTAAAGATGGCTTTGTACAACTTACACCTCCACAGTGACAGTGTCCATCCACACAAAGCACTTGCATGAGGTTATGAATACAGGACTTTAAAACAGTAGTGACAGAATATGGGTCAGCAATCACATCTAAATTTTAATTTATCAGATGAAAATATTTCTGAAGATCCATCATCTCACTGATCCAATCAGATACTTCACTATCCTTTGATAGCAAAAGATTTTGCCTATAGGAGACTGTGGGATTTTTGTCATTGGGAGTGTCATTAGGATAGCAGTAAAAACTCATGTGCAGTGAGCTGCAATTAGCTCTTCACAACTGGGAGAGAAAATAAATTTTGAAGATCAAACAAAGAGGTAATAGAATGCAATGGTACTGAATACAACAATTGAACCTTTTAAAAACTATTATTGTTACTAATTAAGTTTATAGGTGTAAGTATAAAGATTCTATTTACCTTCGCTTGAATGGTAGAATGATTAAATGCTTATCTAAGCCAAAAATACCAAAGCAAATGAAGCCCTGGGGGGAAAAATATAGCAAAAGCAGGGTTAAACAAAACCTTTGGTTTCTAAAGAACAGAAACAAAATGTTAAAAACTTGTTACCAAAAAACATGTGAAAAGTATTCCTCTTCTCTAAGTATGATTCAAATGTATTTTAATTTTTCATTTGGGTCTTAAAAAGACAGATTAATACATAACAATCTATCAAAGAAACTCTTCAAGAAACAGTTCAGTAAACCTAATGCCTGGACATGCCACCTGACACTTAAGGGTAACCGACTATTCTTACACAGTTATTTAAATCTGTCATTGTTAATGTCAAAAAAAGAACTGACTTACTGTAACTCAAACGCTAGAATGCTCTCTAGTTAATTCACTTTTCTGTGCCACTTTTGTATCAAAACTACTATCATTACTTGATACTGCAGAGAGAGCATCTTGTAGACACGTCTGTCCATGGATCTGTAAAACATTCCTCTGGTATGTTAATTAACACTGCCTTAATTTAATCTTCATAGATGACAGAGCTACCTTGTGGCAGTTTGTAGTGAAACAAAATATGTGCAGATGGAACAATTATACATCTAGGTGTCAGGTAACTGAAACCCAAGAGATAATAATTTAAAGCCTTATAGC
Source organism: Scolopax mira (assembly GCA_004320125.1). Lineage (NCBI taxonomy): Eukaryota > Metazoa > Chordata > Aves > Charadriiformes > Scolopacidae > Scolopax > Scolopax mira. The sequence goes on along the minus strand of BJBW01004678.1, from coordinate 118,780 downwards.
AAAAGTATCCATCTTACACCTATTTAGCTATACTGTTTTAACTCCACAAAATCCTACTCAACTTCCATTGGCATTTAGCATTTAGTTGTCATTTGTACCTTTGAAAGTGTTCATGCACTATGATAAGAAAGTTACCAAAGCAAAAGAATAAGCTTGAGGACAAAAAAAGGCAAAACAGCATAAGGAGCTGGTGACTTCAGCTTTGTTTGAGGACTTCAACTTACAGTTCTTGTAACAGCATCTGCTGCAACACCCACTAACAAAGTCATTTTCAGAACCAACATTGATAAGTACCTGACCAAAATTAAACACAGCACAGAAGAATTGCAATTCCACATACAGTCTTCCAGGCTCTTGATTGAACAGCCACCACAAACAACTGGAAAGATTCTGTTAAGAAAAAAAACACATCTAAACCTGCAAACCTAACCTGACTGTTAAAAACCAAAAGCACTTTTTTACTCTTCACATACTAATAGGCAATTTTCACAGTCTGTCTTTAACAAGTGATTCAGATAAACAGCAAATAAGAAGGGTTAAACCTTAAAATATCATTTTGGTTAGGCTTAATAGCTGGGGGAGGAGGTGGGAGGGAGGAGAGCTTGTGTGGGTTTTTTTGGTTTTTTATGGATTTTTTTTAAATAATGCAAAACAGACCTGCCTAGAGATCCTGCCCCTTTACATGTTTACCTAAGGAACACTTGCCTTAAGCATACTTAAGTATTCAACCTAAGCCAGACTACATTGGCCCAGAGAGATTTGCAGTATTTGTCTTTAAGTGTGTTTAGCTGAGATCCCTACTTCCTACATATTTTCTGCATAGTTAAGATTGCATAAAGCTGAAGCACGTACCACTTCAGCCATTTCAGATGCCTAACAGAAGGAAAATAAAAACCTCCAAAGTTAACATCTTTGGGTGTAAAGGCTAATTCTTTAATGTAACTGGTCTCACTTAATAGTATCTATGCAATCCACAAGAAGCTCAACTTTGAGCATTACATTCAAACAGAGAGAGTAGCTTCTCATCTTTGTCACAGGTAAAAAACTATATCCCTAATGCATTACATTCTGGTATTTCACACTTGTACACAGGAGCAGACACCTTTGCAAGCTGGGATCATGTCAGTAATGATGCTTGAAAACACCAACTAAGATATATTGCCTCAAAACCACCAAGTGTCACAAAATTGCATTTTCCTATTTCAAATAGTGTCTTAAATTATTCTTCATTACTAAGCCACCTCAGAGAAATCCAAGTTCCAAATAAAAGCATGATCAGATGGAACAATTTTTATACAGTCTCCTTCAGAAGTAGAATTCAGTTTATGTTTTTAATTGATTACTCTCTAGGGAAGAAGACTAACGTTTGAGGAAAAGGGGAAGAGGGGCAGTAGCGATTAATTATTTACCAAATTATACAATTCAATTTTTTTTTCCTTTAGAGTAGTCCAGTGTGGCTTGCTCATTAACATCATCAATCTTAACTTGCCTTTAATTCATGATGTGGCACAGAAAAATTAATTTTACGATATTGCTCTTCCAGTGAGGGGCTAAAATAAAGCATCTAATTAATGAATTGTCGCACGAGAAGTTGGAAGATTTTTACTGGGCTACATAGCTTTCCTAAAAATCATTCTACCTCAGTGAGTATGGGGAGAAAAAGAGATATTTACAGCGAACAGGCCAACAATAAGAAGTAAGCACAACAGCACGTGTCTGGCCAGCTGTTTGTCTCTGGTCTGTAGAAGCTGCTCCTCCTGAGCCAATACGCAGGTTTGAGCACTGCAACGACTCACACACTGATCAGCTGAAAAACACACCAGAATTTTTCATTAGGCTTCTGACTAACAAACTCCATGAGCAAAGTTATTAATGTAATTTGCTGAGTTAAATTACCTCGTAAGTATCCATACTGAAGTCACACACACAAAATGTAATATTAGCTTTGGCAATAACCTGTTCAGACATCTATTCTCAAATGAAACAGTTTACGTGTGCTCCTAAAATAAAGAAACTTTTTGCAGCAAAACTCTTCTGCAGAAGGTTTAATGCAAAATTAAGTTGTGGTTAACATTTAGAAAACATTACTAGAAATGGTGAAAAAAAATAGTAATTTCTCAGAACAGTTTTTAAACAGAATTAATTTCTGGAATAAGTATTTCAAATATACTGTCAGCTCTAATGTTTTTACTCTGTGGCTCAGCATTGCTGAGCTGTAGATCAATCAACCTTATTTATTTCAGTTCTGTGACTATATTTTTAACTTGGTGCATCAAAAACACGGTCACAATCCTACCAAAAGAGACAAACACACAGAGAACGGATGCCTGTCTTCCAGTTGGAGTTCTAAGGAATTCTGAGTATCTTCCTCTAGATGGCAGTGAAAAACTTCCTGGCAGGGACATACCTAAGAATTTGCACCAGCTACCTGCCATAACAGTTCAATGGAATAGTAGAAGCATTAATAATTTTTGCAGCCAGTTACACAAGTGTATCCATTACAATTTGCTTTTATTTATTTTTAGTTTTGAAGTGTTCGCTCAGATCAAAAAATTTCCACTCAATCATAAGACATATTCTACCTTATCTTTTAGAATAAAAAAATTCAAGTGGCCTCCCTCTATCACTGGAAAACATTCTTATGATATTTGCCTGAATTACTGAATAGATAAAATAGTTGGCAATAGGTAGAAAGTTAGTATTTTGTGAGAGGAGACATAACTAAAAGTGTTTCAGTATGAAATATTTAGATCTGTTGAATGTTACATTGCGTCCAAATGAAGCATAAAGATAGAAACTTCCATGCAAAAAACCAAGAAAAAGAAAACAGGAAAAAGAAAGATTGCACTGCAGCTAGCTTTGATTATTGAAAGCAATGTATGATGAGAATGGGCTGAGCATGCAGTTTTCTATCAGGCGCTTAACAGTCACTTTGATCCATGTTTTCTATTTCAGTGACTTCTAAGGCCCCCTTAGTCAATTTTCTCTTTCTCTCTTCCCTAGACATGAATAGTACAGCAGTATGGGCATTTGATTTGCTCTTCTAGATCTCATTCAGGTTTCTCATTCAAAACCTGTGCATGATTACAACAATGGCTTCACAGACCTTTTTAGAAGACACAAGATGTGACTATGAGAATGTAAAAAAGTGTGTTTGAGTTGAAAACTTGAGGCAAAAGAGGGTTAGGCATTCAACTTTCCAGTGTTCAAACAAGGCAATGATGGAGAGGTAAAGTTTTAATGCTCAGAAGGATGTGTTAAAGTAGATTAGTGGTAAAAATACAACCCAAAACAACTGTCTATCTTGAGCACTGAAGATTACTACCAACCATCAGGCAGAAGAGAACAAACACCTAACATATATTTAATATTAAATTGAAGTATTAGGCAATAAATTATCCACATAGAGTGGAGAGAACAGCCCAAACAGTTTCTTTGTAAGAAAAACACCGTAAGTGTTGTGTAAGAGTTTGTAGTATTAAAACAAGGAGACACTACTGCTTTACCTGTCTCAATTGGAGGAACCTTGCTTTCAACAGCATTTGACACTACTTTGCTCTCTCCAGCACAGGATAGTTCACCATTTGATGTTTGACATGAACAGCAGCCTATTAGATGTACACAGTAACAGGATAGTTAACTTTCTTCCCTACCATAACTTATTTTCCAAGTATAACAGTATATTTTATACAGCTTTAACCACAATGCTCAAAAATAACCCAAAAGGAGGAAGCAGACTTAATTTGAGCGTAAATGGGTTACACTACTAATATATAGGAATATCTAACATAGTACTACCACTATGGAAGCAACACAAGTACTTTTAGCTAGAGGGAAAACATAAAGGACAAGGCTACGTACAAACAGGGAGGATTAGAAACACATTAAGTAGCAATGCTGCTGACTTGTAATGTATTCTCAGAGAGACAGTTTAGTGGGTAAACAATCTAAGATGCCTAGTGGACTGCATTTATAACATCCTTATCAAGATACCACTACACATCCTTCTTTTTCCTGTCCACTTCCCCCACGCTTACTGCGATAACCATCAAACTTTCCTTAGAAACATAAACCTAAATCCTTGGGCAGTAATATCTAGATTTTCCTCTGGCCTAGTGTAATGTTTTAAGGTATTAACAACTGTCCTTCCTAGGTCAGAATTACATTTGGAGCAATTTTTATCGTATCCTGAACCATTTATGCATTTACAAATCTACTTTCTCTACCTCTTTCTGTAGATGCAGAAGACCCTGGAGAAGACTGTGCAGAAGACCTTGGAGAAGGCTGTGGCACAGTGGCTGAAACTTGTTTCCCCTCTCTCCCTTCCACTTCAACCTCCTCCACTTGACTACGCAGTGAATAAGGGTTCAATACCTCATAGCTTGACTCTTGCCTATTCCTGTTCATGCACATGAGTGAGATACCTGACATCAATATACTGATGAACAGGATTACTGCTGTGGTAATTATCTGTTAAGAGAACAAAGAAAACACACTTCAATATAAAATAAAGGAAAATAGTTGCATATATCTGTCTTTCTAACTTTCTGTACTTTCCTAAATATACTAACAAATGTAGCCGAGTAAGTTTTCTATATTAACTGCTCTTCCCAGTACATGAAACTTACTAATTTTTCTTGCCTAAGTAACTCAGGTTTGGGTTTTTTTTTTTGTTTGGGTTTTTGTGCTTGTTTTTTTTTAAAGCAGGGACCCCTATTTCCCATGGAATCCAAAAACATCCACTCATCATCATTGTCTTTCCCCTCAGGATCATTAGTGCTCCAGTTTAAGTTCTGTTCAGGTATCTTTTAATTTCAAAGAGGAATGTGCTCTTGTCACCCTCTGCCACAGCTCTAATTTCCATGCTTTCACCAATCATCTGCTACTGATAGCCAGCGTCCACTCTGAGGTTATTTAATACTGGTGAAAACACGTGTATAATCCTGAGAAACTCCTAGCCTCTGTATCCATAAGAAAGACAGGGAAAACATGACAAATGTCTGATAAGAGGAACTATGTATTGGTAAAAACAGTAGTTCAGTCTCAGGGATTTTCAACCCATGATTGTGTTCCCATAGAGCAACCAGGTATGGCTACACAGGTAATGTAGATCCTATCTATTACAGACCAAAAGCCATTAATTAGCTACTGGATAGTAATAATTTTAGATAATTATCAAGCGAGACTACAAATTAGTCACCAGGAAAAGGGCTCTGCAATTCATGACCACTCTTAAGCCTTTCCTTTGGGAAGCCTACTCCCTCTTGTTCTTAGTCATAGTTGTCTACAAACATGAAAGTCCTTGTTCAAACAAGTTTTCCTGTGGTTCATCACAGAAATACATTTTTGTATCAATCTATAAGCATTCTATAATGACAGTTATTATGGTAGCCTATACTTTGACTGAAAACTACTTGCAAAAGAAGCAAAAAGAGAACAGTTTCTCAATAATGTATTGGACACGGCAGAAGTGATGAGGACAGAACACATTTGTACCTGGTGTTTTCCATAGAAAAAGGCAGAGTCAATACTAGAGTTGTTATGTTCACCAACAATTAGTAAAATTCCCACCAGAAGTGTTGGGACTCTGAAAGACCAAAATACAAACAAAGTAACATATTTACCATGCTCCCACTAATTCTACAGGAAAAAATCTGAATTAACTTACCCCCATCCAGCTATGATAATAAACCCAATGGGAATCTTTACTGTTTCTCTCTTCCTCAAAAGAAACAAAGAGAAAGACAGAAAACCTACAAAATACCCAAAAGAAACGCCTTGTTTATTATCAAAAAGGGAACTGACAATTACAGAATCTGAACAATTACAGAATCTAATCACTAAACATGTGACCTGCCCAATAACTAAGATATTCTTTTCAGACCTTCAAATAGTTCAGAATTCTTTTTCTAGTAGTATTCTTCTGAAAAAGTAAAATAGAAGCACCTATTATCTTAACAAAACATTATTAACAATGAAGCACTGAAGAAATTCCAGAACACTTTATATAAATATACACATATAAATGCTTACAAAGGTTCACAAGTGTTTAAAAGTAATCATGAAAACATTTAAGACACAAGTAACTAGTTCGTTAACAACAGCTGATCTAGACTGACAATAACCAACAAATAATGTGGTATTCAGCTATGACATTTCTTGAAAAACTGACTAGTCCTTTACGAAGTCAATAATAAATTTCAAAAAAAAGTTTCACATATTTTTACATATAACTATATATATATGTGAGTATCTTCTGGGAATGCCTAGTTTCTTGATGCATCATCATTCAACTCTGCTTACTTCAAATAATCCCTCCATTAATCATCTACACCTGCAGAAAGCACACATTGGTTTTAGAAATTGCAATTGCTAGGGGAAAGAAATGTTAAAGCTACTTTGGTTATTTCCTTTCATTTTGTATTTCCTATATTTCTGAGGCACAAGATTGTTAAATCTTCTTAATGCTGGATAATTTAAAACCCTACATTCTACAATAATCAAAAGCTGTCAATAAGTTTTGGACTAGCTGAAGGGCAACCCATCACATTGGCTCTATTTGTAATTGCTTCTGCCTTGAGAGCATGTTCTTGTCTGTTGCTGGAAGCTAGCAGGGTGCTATATCTGGCAAAGACAAACAAGACCTGCCCAGGTATAAGCTGACACTAAGGCCAGCGTTGCTAGCGCTGCAGCTCGGCACAGCTTACAAGTGTATGCACATCTCTAGGATTACATACAAGTGAAAGGAATAATTACTCTGAATAATACAATCAAATTATTTCAGTACATCAATCTTTTATTACAGCAAGCACAGAGGTTCTACCCAGAAAAATCATACCTGTCCACAGGTAGGTGCTGTAAAGTGAGCTGTAGAGAAATATGAATACTAGGATCTGCATGGTGATGTCTTTCTCTTTAACAATGAAATTCCATGCCACCATTCCAATGCAAGCAATGAACTGGAAAGAAAAGCAAGATGCCATCATTTAAATTGCGAGAACAGGATGACAAGAAAAACTGAACACAGTGCAATATTGCTACAATAAGCTTCAAAACTCCACCCCCAGATTCACCGGAGTGTAACTTCATGAATTGGATAGTTCTCATAGCAGTGAAGCAGCAAAGCAGTAAATTCAACATTACAGATATGTTGTACCCTATTTCCAGGGGGCGCATTGGGGGCGTGTTTGATAGCAAATATATAGCTCAGACAAACTGTGAGTAAGACAAGTCAGGAAAAAATATATAACCTTAATCATCTAAAAAGATTTGGACATGAAGCTGAGGTGAGCAGTTATCTGTTCAGTTAATAATTACACAACTTTTCACCCAGAGATACCCCATATATGGGGTTTTAGTATTGAAGGAATCTGAAAAAATATGCTGAAATATGGGAACAGTAACACAGTATTTAAATTTTTTTTTAAAATGAAAGACAACTTTGCTGTTACCAAAAAGAAGCACTTGCAACTCTCATATGTGACTTTTTTCAAATGTGGCACCACGACCAGATCTCAAGAGGTTACCCTTTCCCTCTTCTGCCCCTCCTTCCCCCAAAAAGGAAGAAAACACTTCAGAAAGTGCTACTGAACAGAGGTATTACAAGAACAGGCTGCTCTCACTGAGTTTAACAGCAGTTGTGCAGTTGACTTCAACAGAAGAAGGAACATGTACTCTATAGTTTTCTCTCAGTTTAAATAGCAATTAGTATTAATCCTGAGCTATTTAGCTTTGACCTTCCCTAGCCACGCATTCCCACACCCCTCCCTTGCATCAGCACTGGCCTCTGCCTGATCCCCCAGCGAGCCACTCCAGGGAGCTGCTGATCCTGGCATTGCTGACTTCAGATTGGCATGAATTGACAGGGAAGAGCACGCAACACCATTAGGCAGTAACTTAATAGTGCTAAAAATACATTTCAGAAGCCACAATCCATTCTGATTGCTTATCGTTCTGCTTGAGAACTGTGTTATTCTCATTTTCTTCAAGGTTATATTTTAAAGGCACATAATTGTTTAGACAAATCTCACATCACATTCCCCTGCTCTTCTTAGATGACTACAAAGATAGAACTATAGAAAGCAAACTTGTAAAAATGTTTATAATGTTTAAAATAAGACTTAAAAAAAACACTCTGAAGACAATCTTCTTACTACTGACCTGAGCAACAAGTAGATTTGTTGTAATCATATGAGGAAGCTGTTTGTATTTCTTACTCAGAAGAACAACAATAAGAGACCAGATCTAAAACACACAAGATAACATTGAATTTAAGACTAAAACAAACCCCAGAACAACAACATGAGTATTATGACAGACTACAGTGAAATTAAATATACAACTCTTCTTGACAAGTTTCTTAGCAACATGAACACTGTAGTCAGCTCCACATGATCTCCTGCCAGTCTCTATGCCTCAGAAAATATGTCCAGAAAAAAAACAATCCATCTTTGTGTTTTCACGATGGTGAAATATTTCCATGGAGACCAAAGGCTTCCCTTTAGTGCGCAGAAGACAGGTTGTTCCTCAGGATATGAGTGATTACAGAACAGCCCATCAATTTAGAATTTAAAAGGTTCTGCCCCTGCCATCTTCACTGAATCTCCCGAGATCGTTCATGATGGCAGCGTTCACTTGTGGCTTCCCTTAGTTTCAAGACAACAGGACTTCAGTGAGACACCAACTTAAGAAAATTCCAACAAAATATCTGTAGTTCCTATAAAGCCAAAGCTCAATTCACAATGCACTTCTGGGATAAAAACCCCTTTTTTAAGAACTGCACACCCAAAATTTCTAGGAAAGGAATTTGATAAAGTTAAATTAAAATTTCCATGTTAAACATTTTCACTAATATTCATTAATCCTTCATTAAATACATACTCACTGATGTTTCTGAAGCTGAAGTTTTAATACACCTCACAAGATTTGAGGTACTCATTCTTTGTGAGGTAAGCTAGTACTGTTACTCACCCACACCCCATTATTTTTTAAAAACAAGTTTAGTCTAAGGATGAGTAGCTAATAGCTCATACACAAAATATGTTTGTGTATCAGGCAGCCAAATCCCAAACTCTCAAGCCCTGCACCAGTACTCTGATTCACTTACCCATCTCCCTCTACAGTACAGCTTTCCAGCTGACCCATTGCTAAATCAGGAAGATTTTTAACTTCTTCCTCATCCTTCTGCAAAAGGATACGATGATGAAATGCAAGTCTTATCCCATCATGACTCAATTTACTGCTTATGAATTTATACTACCCTGACATGACAGCGTGCTTCTGTATTTCACTTCACAAACACCTACCAGAGAAATGAGGCTGACGATACTTATGTCAAAGCTAACATTTTGGAGTGCAGCTGCCAGTGGGTTGGGGTCCATAGATGGAATGGTCAGCAGCCAGGCAGAAACATACATAATAGGTGCAGACACAAAAGTGCTTATCACCATGCCTGAGGTAATCTGCAAAAGTGTCAAACAGAAACAAGAACACAGTCAATCAGATCTCAAACTAAATAATCTGCTTTCAGGAATACAGACACTGGCAAAATTGCATCTTTGACTCAAACATACATGGACCTTTAACAAATCACTGAGTTGTTTCTATGAGAAATTACTTAGAATTTGAGCCAGAAAGTATCCATTTTATACATACAGTTACACAGAAAATTTTAACAAGCTTCTGAAATAGCAGGAACACAGATTTTTTGCAAATTCTTACAGCTTTTCATGGGTGTCAAATATACTGACTACAGTCCAGGGGTGGATTTACAACATCACAACTTACTTTTGGATGCAAAGATTCACACCACACATAAATAAGCAAACTTGCAGTTATGCAAATACTAATATGCACCAATTAATGAGAAGCCGACACATATTTTTACATTTAAGTGATTTATAATTTGGCTTGTCATTGTCTTTATGCTTTCTAGAGTTTGCACAGTCATGGAAGTAAGAATTTTTACTCATAGTATAGAACTCTGTTTTAAAGAAATGTCCTCAGTTTGTTGGGCACAAAATTCTACCTTGTAAGGTTTACTTTTACTGTCCTTTTGTTTCCCCTTTTCTTTAAAAAAAAACAAACCCAAGCAAACAAACCTCAAATAGGTAACACTAAAAACAGGAATGTCTTAATGTCACTTCAAGTGGAAGAAAGGAAACAGTTATAAAATTTGTATCTTAAGTTGGAAAGATAATAAATATCCTCTACTATAAAAAAAAAAGAAAATGCATTTCTATTGAAAGATTTAACTGAAAGGGAACACAACAGAATCAGTTAAAGCATAAGTTTGTCCATAAGATTTCAGTATTAAGCTAGTAGTATTCTTCAGTAATTTTTGTTTTTTTCCTACAAAACAGTAACTCAAAGATAACATCTTTGTAAAAAAAAACAAAAACAAACCACCAAACCCAAACAAACAACGAAACCACAACAAACCTACAACAAGGATACAAGTTCTTTATATTTAGTCATCCTAGTTCTTCCTAACAGAGTCAAGAATAAGAAAAGTATGAGGACTTAATTATGAATGTGTACTACAGGCACTTAAGACACCAGGAGAGAGTACTTTGCCTAATTAGTAATCTGAAATATAAATTATATTTGAGATCTAGGGAGTACAAGTAAATCTAAGGAATCTACACTACAGAAAAGCAAATTCTTCAAGCCTATTTATTTAAGTATTTCATCAACAAATTTAAGCTCAAAATTAGTGTATGCTTGGAAAAAGCTAACTACGTACAATTCCTACTTCCATATTAAATTGACTTGCAAATATTGCGACACCAGGTGCTGCTGGAAAAACTCCATAAAGAAATGCATAGTTTGATAAGCTGGTGTGATTGACTACGCTGTCGCTCTTGTCCAAGAGTTCCACCATTTCTCTACATAGAAATGGCATCATAAGTCTGAAAAGAGAAGGAAAAAGTAATTTAAAAAATATTATTCAAGCTATAGCAATTGACTTTTTTTTTTACTCAGAAAATTAACAAAAAGAAAACTTAAGGCTTGTTTGAATACTATTAATGAAAAACAAAATACTGACATAACTTTGAATGATTCTCTATTTTTACCATGACATTTACCAGCTGCTTAAAATTTTTGCGTCACAAGTTAAACAAAAAAATAAATAAATCAACCCATAAAAAAAATTGGTGAAAATTATACCAGTCTCTGGGATATAAAACATTTTTTTTATAAATCCCAGATTTAGAAAGGTAAAATATAAAAACACCCTAATTTTCCAACTGTTAGAGTAATAGTAGCTATAAGGAGTCATCAGCTTTGAAAATTAGATCACATTTACGTAAGCTGTCTAAAATATAACAAGGGTTCAATATTTAAGTATTCCATTCTGAAAGTTCTAGCCAGCAAAATACCCCTGTATCAATGCTATTCTGGCCACCAGCAATACCCAAGATGTCACGTACACTTGCTGTGTAAGCCTTACACGGGCTGATTACATAAATTCACCAGTAAAGCAGAGTGGCAACACTAAAAAAACATTTCTTCTCATGCTTTGACAAAATTTGTCATTTCGCTGGTTTAAGTTTGCTCGTTAGTTGTACCTTCAAATTTTAGAGTGTAAACTTAATCACCAAACAGTTGTTCTATTATGTTAATTATAGCTCTGTAGCAAGTAAAACATTTAGCTCACCAATAACTGCAATATGTTCAAGGGATGGCATAAGTTCTAAATACACATTGTCATTTATTCTTGCTTAAAAGTCAGTTTAAGACTATAAAGTGATCCTTTTTAAGCTCTTCCAATATAGCAAATCCTTTTATAGCCCTTCCAATTTATAGGCAAAGCAAGCAAACACAAGTAATTTAGAGATGTATTCTTTAATCCAAAGAAAAAAGCAACTAATCAAGTAATACTTAAACTCACCCTTGCCTCATTATTTAAATAGCAAATTTTTATTTAAGCTAGCAATTTCCCATACACCCAACTTGTGAGAGATGGCCTGTGGGCAGCCCAAGAAGCCACAGCACCCCTGAATTTTTTTCTCTGCAGAGGCTGACAACAGGTTTGTTGTGCAAATTTCTTTTAAAGGTTAACAGTTCTATACTATGAGAGTTCGGGAAGCACTCACCCAGAATACTGTAAGAGAAACACACTATCACCATAATGATTTTGAGGAAAAAAAAAAGCTATCTGACCAGCACATTCAGAGCTTAAAACATCTAGAGGACAAAATTATAAAAGTACATAAATCAAACTTACAGTTTAGCTGTGATGAGAAGGATCAGTGCAACAAACATACCCTTTGTCAGTTTTTTTGTTTGTCCCACCATAGTCAGTCCAAGGTAAAAAAGTGCAGAGCCAGAAAATGAACTGCCCAGTCCATCAAGAAAGCTTTCAAGGTATTCAGGAATTTTCTGGCCGAGAATAAAGTTTGAAGCAATTCCTATGAAGACCATGAATACAATTGGGTTCTGCAAAACTCGAAGGAGTGCTAGGCCCACTATTTTGATTTTGCTCTGTGACACAGTGCGATTATCCCTCCACTTCTGGATTTCACAGAAGATAAACCCCAGAGGGTTTAGCATCATAAGAGATATTGGAGCCACTAGGTAAATGTACTGGAGATATTCTGGGTAAGTGGTTTGATATAAAGCTTCAACTAGAAGACAGGAAATGAAAAGTGATGAGTGATAACATTTCAGAACAAAAATACATTCATATTGAAATTAAGTTTCGTTGTCTGAAAACTAGAGAAAAATTATTATCCTTCAGAAGTAAGTGCATTTACAATCAATATAAGATTATGGAGTAAGAAAAGCATGCAGTCATCTAATGAACATATTAAAGATTAACTATCCAACACTAATTATTCTATGAATATTCTACAGTTACAGGAAAATAAAGTAATAATATAATAATACTACATGCTCTTTGAGTCATCCCAAAAGCTGAAAAAAATTTGGCTTTTTGCTGAATTGCTTTTCCTCTCCAGAAACATGTGAGAATTACATGCATCTTTGCAAGACAAAGTTGCTTCTCATCTTATAGGAATATTATATCTCTGGATTTGACCAGTTTACAGGGAGTAGGTCAACTATAATCTTTCTCACTGATTTGGTATAACACAGCAAAACAACCACCAAATAAAAAAACCCGCATCAGTTCATAATTATTAGTTCATTTTCTGGGACTACTCGGGACAAGACTCACTGCCATAGTTCTGGTTTCTCAAGGAACTTTTGCACATTTGTTTTCATTGCTACTACATATTTGTAAGTCAAGGTAGAACTGCTGCTTATTCGTGCTTACAGCACTTCAAAAATCATGAAGAAACTCTGGAAAGATATACAAGATTCTATCCTAGGGTGAATTAAAAAAGCCCCAACAAACTATTTTTAAAGTAGGATTTTGTTTTCTTTTAATTATAATACCCTATATTAAGGGCACTTTTAAAGCTGCAAGGTCTTGAATCCTGCAGTATGCAGATATTTTTGGTCTCCCCATCATAATTCAATGATTTTATATTGAAAAATTGAGAAATTATGTATATGAAGCACTTCTTCAGATAAGCAGTGAAATAATGTTGAAATTGCCATTACTGCTTCATGTTTGCATTTCAAATGTGTTTTATAAACAAAGAGTTCAAGTGAAATTACTTTATTTTAAAAATTCTAGGTCTATGCTGTTGTATTTACCGAGTATGCATACTAAAAGCCTCCAAAATTACTGTTTACCCGGTTAACAATCCAGAGTTCACCTGTGTAAGAATGGCAAGTTAATTTTCCAAACTTCTTTGGAAAGATAGCATTTATCTTTTACCTGCCTTATAATGTTATTATTCTCAATAATTTTCAGAAATATGCAAAGCGATGCTTTCTATTTTAGTTTTTCCTACCCAAGTTAGAGAGAAACACATTCTTCCCGAGGCAGAAGTATTTTAATATGCAGGTGCAGTTCTATTTGCACTACCAAGAATATATTAAAAAAGAAAAAGGAAAGAAAGCACCATTGCATAAATATACCTGCGAGACCTTTCTATGGGATAACTGAGCACTCTTACAGGACTAGATAAAATTTAAGATTACTAAACAGCCAACTGTTACAGGTATTTCCATTTTTCTCATATACTAAAACTGTTCTTTTTTTAGGAAAAGTTCTCCCTTGTGACTATGTTTTCCAAAATCCATATTTTTACCTTCATATTAGTTGAGCATCTGTAATGACAGGATCTACTAAGGGCTATATAACATTTATTATAAACAGCCTCCTCTTTAGACTCAACGAAGTGACATTCTCAATTAGTTGATTTCCAATATATATGAAAAAAGGATCTTTTCTTCTTACAAGACATAATTAAAGTACATATACGAGAGCTACCTGTCCTAAGATCCTGAATAAACTGATGAACAGAAATACCAAATTTGTAGTTAGTTTTAAACATTAAATATATTCTGATAAATAAAACTCCTTTAAACATGTCGGACATGTTTTATAAGTTTAAAATTTCTAAACACCCAAAACTTAAAGCAATGCTTCTATGCTGCTTTATATACAATGACCATTTCAATCAAATGCAACTCAACACAAATCATATGTAAATAGCAACTGAGTGAAAAATGTAATAAATCACTATTTTTTGTATATATAATACAATATATTGAGGTCTTCAATTTATGAAGTCACAATGCATTTTCCTGGGTAGCATAAGGTGGAACCAATGTAGATTGCTGAGTCAGTGGGAAAAAATAAGAAATCACTCTTGAGGAATCATTAACACAGTGAAAATAATCCACAACTATCTCCAATGAAAAATTCTCTTTTTATTTAAATCAAGGTGCCTGTTTTCTGATCAAGACAAAAAGAAAAAAAAAAAATTAAAGATATTTTAATCCTTTTTTTTAAGAAAAGATTTTCCAAATCATAGCTGCTCAAAATTACATATGAATCACATGCTAGTTGTTTGTGGTTAATACAGTTAGCACCATTAAATAATGATAACTGAGCCATCATCCAACAGTTTGCAGTTACATTTGTCTATATTCTATAGACACATGTATATTCTATATACACAGCCATCAAATTTGAAGGGAGTAAGAAAGACCCAGGATTATCCTCAGCGTGCTGCTCTGGAATAGGTAGAATAAAGCTGCTAGCTCCTCAAGTAGTCTAAAATATGGACTTACTTCTTGTTATGTGTAATCTGGAATTGCTTGTTTAACCTTCTCTTTTGTAACTGTATTTTCAATTTGTTAATCGAGTATCTTGCTTTTTGCTTTGCTAAAACAAACATGCTTTCTTCTCTTGTTCTTAACCTTTTCTGGATGATAGGTGTGATCTCAAGAGAATTTAAGAGGTATAGAGAACTTTCTCTCCAGGGTGTAGCAAACAAGTAAAACATAGTCCAGGCATCCTCTCCAAATGCCTTTCACTCGAGATGTATTTTAGAGACCCTGATGCTGCAGCGTGCATTCCCACACCAGCTGCATGGGTCAGCCTGCGGAGAGGCAGCACTGAAAGCTACATGAGCACAAAAGAGCCTCTCAGGCAGGTAAAAAGCACTGCAATTCAGGTAGTGGCAGGAGGGAGAAGCCTGCTACAAATCCAAAGCATTTCCTAAGTATCATAGTATGTACATCTAAAAGCATATTAACATACCATCAAGAAAACCAATTAAAAGGGGAAAAGAATCTTCCTCAAACAAAAGAAACAAAAATAATAGTCTTGCAGATTGGGCTAAATTTAAGTTTAAGAACTGATATTGCTTAGAATTCAGAATATAGGGTTATAAGAACAAGAGTACAGAACTGGACAAGTTATACTCAGAATGCCTCTTTGTTTTTTGTTTGTTTGATTTTTAGCTCTACTGGATTAGTGGTTACTTACACATCCCAAGAATAGCACTGCGGCTGCACAAAATTCTGATTTGAGATACACAAATGCAAGTTACCACAAATCACCCAGCAATCTTGCTTTTAAAAGACAGACTTCTTCCAAGA